>KN516326.1:0-16930 GCA_000787155.1 Scartelaos histophorus
AAAAAAAAAAAAAGAAAGAAAACACTCCACCAGGTGATGTCATGTTACAGGAAGTGCTCCATTCACCTTCACTAGAATCATTTAGATCACTTCAGCGCTTTCCAGTCTTTACTAGGCGGAACAAAGTATTTTGGAGATGTAGACAAACTAATAATGTGAGTCTACGCAAAAAAACTGTAACTCAAACGACGCATGACTCTAGGTTTGTTTTTGATCAAGTAAAAAAGCATTAGAACATGACTAAAAGCTCACAAGAGTCATTTTTGGATGACAATTGCGGTTTACAATGAACAAAACATAAAACGATGGCTACTACTCATCCTTTTGTTCAAAACTAAATATCTAAAAATAGCATAATATGACCCTTTAATAGGCACTCTAGTCTCCAATGAGCCTGCGAGATTAAGTGGAGCTGCCAATCGAACGTAATATTATTTGATGCTCACTAAAAGCTTTAATCAAGAGTGGCAGAGTAGATGGCATTTCTTACTTCCCTTCCAGTGTATGGTAATTAATAAATGAGTGAATAGTTTGAGTGCCTGAAATAAATGGGATATCGCTACTAAAAGGTGCGCTGTGTAACTTTTCTGCTGGAGAGTTTGTTAAATGATTTTTCTCCATGGAAATGTTAATGCTTTGGCTGGAATGTTTCACGGTATGGCATTAGACCTTTTTACCTTCGCAGAGACCAAACCAGACCAAGTTATAGGTTAAATCTGTGGAGAGGCGACTCCTTAAGTGACTTCACGAATTAGAATTATCGCTTAGATGCTTAAAAGTGCAATTATTTAACTTTCTGGTTGGAGGTTCATCCCTGCCTGGAATGTTCCATCAGTTTATTCAATTACAGATGGTTTTATAGCTCAAAAATACCTAGAAAAACAGGCATTCTGACTGATCTGACATGTAATTTGGTCTTTTTGGTCTCCTTGAAGATAGAAAGGTTTAATATTGTGCTGGTGTAGTTTTTCCCTCCACCACCAGGAGGCACTGTGTTCATGCTGTTGTTCATTGTTAATTGCTGTAAAGTTAAAAATGCAGCGCACTTTGTAAAACGGCTGATGTCATTTGCCTTCATCCTTTGAGTTGTTCTACAGAAAACATTGCTTGTAAGTGTTTTATGTTAAATGAGAGTCTTAAGGACCATATTTTCAATTATTTGTGCATGTCTGTACTTAAAAAGAATAACGTTAAATTTAGTGTCGGCCAACGTTAGCTAGGTTTACGCACATGTCTGTATTTGTATTATAATTCTTAATACCATTTGTTTCTTTTCTGTCGTAGTTTCACTGTCAATAATTGAAGGCAACATCATTAAAGTGCATTAAAGTTTATCTATCTGCGTAGTTGTAACCACTTCAACAATAAGGGCAGAATAAAATATAATTCTCCATGAAGAAAATATTTTGACAATCTCTCCACCAGAACAGTTAAACAATGCACCTTTAGTATTGGCCTACAGAATGTCGGGTGTCATCTGAAAAGCAGATATAGGACAATTAGCGGAGTGGATATTATAGCTTTTCGTTGTTTGTATTGGTGAGTCAGAGCGGGGCTGTTTGTATTCAGAAGCCTGACACATGCACAACAGCCCACATGTTTAAAATCCAGACAGGACCTTGACTTTGGGTTTGTTATTAAAATGAATTTTCAGTTGAAAGTAAAAATATGTCTGCCTGCGAAAGTTTGAAAAGACAAACAAACTGACAACAAGATGAACAGAGATTTTCTTTAGTATGCCCTTGAGCGTGGCGTTTAGCCGCGGCTTTACTTTAGAGGGAGTGCTTTCTGATCACACGCGCTAACTTTAGCTTTCTCCGACGGCAGCCTCCTTCTCCCTTTGACTTCCATCTCCTCATAAAGTGGGCTATTGTGTCGGCCGCGGTGGACTCAGAGCTCTGTCCGTTTAATGGCAGCAAAACAAAAGAAAAGCCAAAGTGAGTCTCCACAGCTTAAAGTGATTAGATGAGTTTCGCACTAATCCCCACCTTGAGCAGGTAGGGAACGCTCCCAGAGACTGCAATCGATTTGACACGCAGTCACGGGCGCACACACACACAAACGCACAAACGCACACAGTCGCAGCAATGGCCTCATCAAAACAATTCGGGGGTCTCGCGCTCATTTCAATCGCACCTCTTTTTTTTTTTGCGGCGCAGAAAACGCCAATTAAGTCCCGCGTATTAACGAATCTGCCCGACGCCGGGACCCGTTAAGGCGTCCGACGCAAACAGATCGATGGGGACACGCGACAGACAGGTGGAGGAATGAGGGCGAAATCTTTACGCCAAAAAAGAAAACACGAGCGACCGAAGTGTGAGGCATTGTCCGGGGCTGCGGTGACGCTTGTATTCTAAATGGGCCATTACGGCGCAAACAAGAGCTACACTCATCGATCCAGAGCCCACGGGGACCAATGTCACCTCAAAGCTTTGTGTCCCGCTGAGGCCCCTGTATCTGCGTGGAACACCTGGGGAGCCTCAATAACAGCCTCTAATTGATAGTTAGCGATTTCAACGCTGCGCCCTATTCGCCCTGACAGCGCTGACCTGAAGAGGCCGGTCCACACACACCCAAACCCACCAGAGACGCATTGTTACCGAGGAATTTCAGAGGTGACTACAAACCTGCCTGCACTGGAAAAACTAAAATTATCAACCAGTGGAACAAGATTTTTTGCTGTTAAAAGATGAAAATACATCTTGCTATACTTAAAGGCAGACTATGTAACTTTTTAAATGCATTGGGGTTGGATCACCTGCTTGTTTCTGTCACTGTTCTGCCTGGAATCTACCACAGTGTGACATTAAACAGCTCTAACTTACATTTATTCAATTGCAGGTGGTTTTATAGCTCAAAAATACCTCAAAAAACAGGCATTCTCACTGTGAGCGGGGTCGCCTCTCCACAGAACTGACCTGTAACGCTGTTTAGTTTGATCTCTCAAAATAGGCATTCTCACTGTGAGCGGGGTCGCCTCTCCACAGAACTGACCTGTAACGCTGTTTAGTTTGAAGATAGAATGGCTTAATATCATTCTGTGAAAGATTCCGGACAAAGCAATACCGTATTTTTGGGGCTATAAAGTGCACTGGATTATAAGGTGCAGTATCAAATAATATGTCAGTTGTGTCATTGTCCACACATAAGGAGCATCGGATTATAAGGCACAATAAGAGAAACAAAACACGTGTCGGATAAATCGAACTTTATTCAGGTCATTTACAATAACTCTCAGTTGTAGGCTAACAGTTAGTTTTAGATTTATAACCCGTGCGCACGGGTTATAAGTAACTAACTATAACTGGTGCGTATGGGTTATAACTGGTGCGTACGGATTATAACTGGTGTGCACGGGTTATAACTGGTGCGCACGTATTAATATCTTGTGCCTTATAATTCGTTCCCACGCGTATTTTTATATTCACCTCGTCCATCCTACGGCTCCGCACAGTCGCCATATATGTCGCCAACATATTACTCCTCCTGACTCGCCCACTAATACGTTATTAGCCATAATGTTACAACATAAAATCGGTTGGAGGTTAAACACAACCAAAGGTCACACATAAGGCCACTGGATTATAAGGCCACTGTTGATTTTTGAGAAAATGTCATGATTTTAGATGCACTTTTGCATTTGCATTTGCATTTTAGATGGTAATATTTCCCTAGAGAAAAACATTTAAAAGTTACACAATGCACCTTTTAAAATGACTTGAATTAAGAAAGTTTTATTTGATTTTATTTTGAGTTATTTAAGATTTGAGTAAATTTCACTTAAACAGTAAAATTCTCGACCAACTCTCTGTGTTTGACAATTACATCTTCAGTTAATGAAAATATTGAGTGCACTTGTTCGTACCAAAAGTTTTTGAAGGGTGTGTTGATCTCAAAGCTTCTTCGATCCATGTCTTTTATATGGGCAGCTGTCAGTTCTACTTCAGCGATAGCCAGACCAGCTTTAAAGTCCTGAAAAAGAAATAATACAAAAGTTTAAAGGGCTCATATTACACCGTTTTCTGATCTATGGAACAGTGCTGTCTCCCTCTCCACAAACACACCTGGCCTTGTGTTTTATTTCATTCACAAGTTTAACACACAAACCCTGCATATTTAGAATGTGTGAATGAAACAAAACACACCTCCAGGCATGTTTTTGAGGAGCTAACAATATTCTAACATGGCTAATACCTTACATGAGTCTATTTTTGGCAAAAAAAAGTAGGACCTTTAACTGTCATGAGACAAAGTGAACGTGTAATGAATACTACATTAATACATTAATTGTATTGCAGCAAAATATGAGACAAGACATAGGTGCAGTGGGACTCTACTTTTGACCTAACAGATATCTAAGCTCCTCTATATAAACACGTTCTCATGGTGTAGCTGTATAGTTTAACCAAAATATTCAAAATGGAAACCAGATTGGACTGATCTTTAGCTAATGCACTTCCTTTTGTGAAGGACGAGAGCAACTGGCTGCTCCAAAAGCTTTTTCGGTCTTAAAAGAAACAGTATGATTCAAAGTAAATTACCAACTCTCTTCACCAAAGAATAGACCAGGTAGATGTCAGATTGGTTTACGCTGCCTTTGAATTGATCTGAACCAGGCCAAGTCCAATGAGGATCATTTCAAATGCTGTTAACAGAACTTCTTTTAAATCTGATAATTAAAAGTAGACATCTGAGTATAATAAGTCTTAGAAGATCATAATTCACCTCTCTTCAGCTCAAACCTCATTGAAAAACAGAAAAAATAAAATAAAATCACCCTTTTACAAAGAAAAAGCACCCACAATTGTTCCACAATCGTTGAGTATTGAATGATAAGTCAATCTAGTATCACAGTGCTGCCTTCTACTGTCCTTGAAGAATGGACTAAATTAGAACAGATAACAAGAGATCTATTGGTTGGTCGATATATCTGGCCAATATTTTGACTTTTTAGCATATCAGCTATCGGCCTTAAAGCTGCGTTATGTAACTTTTATGGTCCCGGGTCTGTCACCTGCTTGCTTCTATGGACATGTCATCGCTCTGCCTGAAATGTTCCACAGACATTAAAATAGCTCTACTTTACATTTATTCAATTGCAGGTTGTTTTATAGCTCAAAAATACCCAGAAAAACAGGCCTTCTGACTGTGAGCGGGGTTGCCTCTCCACAGATCTGACCTGTAACTTGGTCTGGTTTGGTCTCCATGAAATTAGAAATATTTACAGACAAAGCAATAAGATCCCCGTAGAGAAAGGTATTAGAAGGGCCCTCCACCTGAAGAGTTACACAGTGCGACATTAAATATCCAACACAGGCCAATATTTAGTTTTGGCCGAACTGTTGGCATAATAAATATTCATTAAAGCTTATAAGAACATTTCAGTGCAAAATGATAACTGCACAAAATGTACTAAACTTATAGGTTTAGAGTAAAAAAGGGGTCTGTAAATGAGTTTGTGGAAAATAATCTAAATTTACCATATATATATATCACCCCCAAAATATCGACATAATTTGTTGGCTTTGGTTTATTTGGATTGTGTAAAAAATTTAAATTGGTATCAGCATCTGGCATGAAAAAGCCCATATTGACCAATCTGCACTTGAAATGTATGAAATTCATTGAAAACCATGTAACAATGGGTCCTCAAAATAAAGTATATCATAAAAACATTGTGGTTCTAGTATCAGAGTATCAATACCACTACAGTGACTCGAAGTATTAACATATTTAGGTGAACAGATTTTTGTTGAACACCAATCACATAACTGTACATTTCAAAGCCAGTTTTCATAGGCACCACTGTAACTACGCATCACACCTCATCCTCTCTCCCACAAGCTTCAGAGCTCCTTTCAGTTTGGACCGTTTTTATCGCCTAAAGCTCAGAGAAAAGTTACAGGAAGATAGACCGAGTGCACTACGCCCACGCAGGCGCCGCACATCAAAATCAAGCTCAAAATTAGGAACAGAAAAATACTGTGTACTCCAACGTTCAGACCAAGACACGCTAGACAATGCGTGACTAATTGGGGAGTCAAAAGCATAAAAATAATAAGGAGTATTGAAAGGTATTTGCTGAAATAGAAAATAAATATATGCTATTGTCTTCTGAATGTACAAAGTCAAAAATTTGCTTCTGAACAAGTAGCCAAAACAAAATAGGATCAGGTCCAAAACTTCATAACTGCAAATTACCAAACGCAGTCAGTTAAATGTTTCGTTTCCGTGCCAACAAAGACCATGTGTGTGTTGAGACAATGAAAACAATTCACGCTAATTACACAAAACAAAAAAACACGAGTAGACTACATGTACTGCATGTTTAAGAAGTGCTTTTAGGCGAAACACAATAGCAGTCGTGCTCTGGGTGCCCAGCGTCTGTCCCAACTCTTTAATTAAAAACAAACTTCTCGGTGTTGCCAAATGTGGAGGATTAAAGGGCCCGTGTTACTCTTTTTTCTGATCTATGTTATAATGCTCTTTCCTCCTCACAAACAATCCTGGAATTGTGTTTTGTTGCATTTAGACACAGTATTTAACACACAAATCCTGCATATTTAGGTTCTTCTCTCTAACAGAAAACATGCATTATACGTTATTTACTTATTTTACTTTTGTAGGGGCTGGTGCTGTTAAAGGTGCACTATGTAGCTTTTGTGGTATTTATTTACCCGGAATGGTGCATATTAAGGCTGAATCCCATTACACCCCTTGGCCCCACTACCTTCCCCTTGAGGAAAGTGGTAGGGCTATATAACCGTCCAAACGAATATTGTTCAGAGTTGTATGAGCGATTTCCCAGAATGCCTAGCGAATCACCGGCAAGATGGCTGCTACTAAAGACGGCGTGTTGGATTTCTATCAGAAGCTCGTCGTGTCTGCTTACGTAAAAGCTGGCGGGGTCGACTGATGACGTATATGATTGTTGAAGGTGTGTCCCAGGTTGTAGGGGTCGACTTTCAAACACTACACCTTGTTACTCAGTTTCAAGGGGCAAAGGGGTAGGGATAGGGGTACATTTATATGAGTGTTCAGGAAGACAGAAAACTTCAGAGCCAATACAGTGGAAAACAAAGACAAAAGAAGAAGAGTTGGTGGTGACTATACACAAGAAAAGTTACTTAGAGCACCTTTAAAGCTCCTATATTACACAGAATGGACTCTTGTGAGCTTTACGCCATTTTTTAATGTTGTTACCTCATCAAAAATTGCCAGTCTCTACTGAAATAAAGGTAAAAGGAGCTGTTAACTTGAAAACTACTGCTTCATGACATCACAAGGTGGAACAGAGCATTTTCAGCTTTGGAGATGTGGACAGATGAATAACAAACGTTTACTTAAACATGTGTGAATGAAACAAAACACAGCTCCAGGCATGACCATTAACTGTCATGAGACAAAGTGAACATGTGATGAATACTACATTAATACAGTAATTGTACTGCAGCAAAATATGAGACAAGACATAAGTGCAGTGGGACTTTACTTTTGTCAGATATCTAAGCTCCTCTATATAAACACGTTCTCATGATGTAGCTCTATAGTTTAACCAAAATATTCAAAATGGAACCAGATTGGACTGATCTTTAGCTAATGCACTTCCTTTTGTGAAGGACGAGAGTAACTGGCTGCTCCAAAAGCTTTCAAAAACTTGTTCTGTTCCACCTTGTGATGTCAAGTCTACACAGTGGAGCACTTCCTGTATTACCACATGACATCCCAAGGTGAAGTGTTTTCTGTTTGTGAAAGAACTTAACTATGCAGAGTTTGTGTTAAACATGTGTGAATCAAACAAAACAAAACCCTGAGTGCACTTTTGATTAGAAAACAACGATATAACACAGCAAAAACAGCATCATATAAGCCCTTTAAATAAGGCGAGAAAAAAAAGGCTTTTAGAACTCATATTTTTTCACAGCAGAAATGATCCTCCCACAAGCGATCCCTTCTCACTAACCACTCAATGGCCACACTCAATCCCACAGCACGAGTTACAATTCAGCCGAGTATCTCCCAGAAGTCCGTGATGGGCTCTGAAAAGCCGGAAACGTGTAGCCGCGCATACATCTCGCCCGCCTAATCTGAGCTCGTGCGGTGAAGGGGCCGAGACCGTCACCTATACCTAATGACCCTCATCCCTCTCCGCCAGCCAATTACAGCGCAGGGTGTTAGCGGCGCGAGCTAGCCCCCGCCACTCGTTACCTACCCAATATGAGCCGCAACCTCGTGCCCTCTCCAATTAATTCAGCGAGGACGGTGGGAACGGCAAGATGGAGAAGCAGAGGCAAAGGAGGCAAGTGGGTAAAAATAACTCGGCCAATTACAACAGAAAAGGCAGATGGTTAAGATGGTGTTTGTGGAGATTCTGAAGGTGTCGGAGAAAACTTTGGCGAAGTAATAAGAATGGATAAAGATTAAATGGTTGCCAGATTTGATTAAAAGGTGGAGTGCGTAACTTTTCGGGCGAGGGGGTTGATTAGGGAGATTTCTTTGTGTATATTGTTCCGCAGTTTATTAAAACAGATGTAGATGTGAGGTAGATGACTTTAATGCCATATTGTTTGGCATTTCAGGCAAAGAAATAAGATAAAAAAAACAGCTTCATTAAAGACGTGTGGCAACCCAACCTCTAACAATGGAAAATATCGCAACAGGGCCCATACATACAGCTTCACTAGGATTATTTGGATCATTTCAGATGTGGAGTTGTCTATCTTGGCTGAACTAAAGGTAAAAGGTGCTTGAAAACTACCGATTCATGACATCACAAGGTGGAACAGAGCAGATCTAGACAGAGTAATAAACCGAGATTACTCAAACACAAATAAAACAACTCCAGGTAAGAAACAACATTATTACCGTATTTTTGGGGCTATAAAGTGCACCGGATTATAAGGCGCAGTATCAAATAATATGTCAGTTGTGTCATTGTCCACACATAAGGAGCATCGGATTATAAGGCGCAATAAGCGAAACAAAACGCGTGTCGGATAAATCGAACTTTATTCAGGTCATTTACAATAACTCTCAGTTGTAGCTAACACAAAAAATACAAGTTTAACAGTTGGTGATTTGGGCATCAAACATGCCCGGATCCCTCTCAACATTGTTCAGTTTTAACACTAAAATACAAAACCTGAAATCTGCATGGTAATGGTGGCATTTTGGTCCTTGTACAGCACACGGCAGAACTACCGTCGCCCTATATGTCGCCAACACATTACAACTACCGGTGTTGCACAGTCGCCCTATATGTCGCCAACATATTACTCCTCCTGACTCGCCCACTAATACGTTATTAGACTAATGTGGACACCATCAAATCGGTTGGAGGTTAAACACAACCAAAGGTCACACATAAGGCCACTGGATTATAAGGTTGATTTTTGAGAAAATGTCATGATTTTAGATGCGCCTTATAGTCCGAAAAATACGGTACATGGTGTGAGTGGCCATGCATCAGTGTAAGAACCACAGCCCAGGATGGTTTCTTCACATAGCAGCTTTATTTCAACAACACAACATCAGCCTACAGGACTGGTTTCACTTTTAAACAAGAACACAGCCTCCCATTGGCTTTCCACTACCAATTATTCAATACATCAGTTACTCCTCCCCCTTTTACAGTGAGACCTAATCCATATTTTGCAATAAATATTCACATACATATATCACCTAGAAGACGCCGCCGCCATCGGTAAGTTTTCCACTTCTAACCAGCTCCTGTTTTACCATTTTTGTACTTAACACTTAATAATGACCCGCTGCCTTTGCTTTACAGATTGGATAAAATGTGGCGCTCCCAACCTCACACCACCGAGCCCCCAACCCACAGCGCTAACAACCCACGTTTCACTTTTTTTTCCGCTTTTATAAACATAATAAAAATGTCCATACAACACCACTTGAAAATCATTTAAAATTACTGTGACAAGGACTCCACTGTCACACATGGCTAAAGACTCACAACGTCAATTTTGTGAAATATGGGACCTTTTACACCAAAAAATGAAACAGTTAACACATTGTGAAGGCGTTATTAGTTTAGTTTCACAATGCATGACAAGGATATTTAACAATTATCTCTCTATGGGCAGCAGTCACCACTATAGGGCCACGCTGTGAGTCAAATCTGCGGAGAGGCGAGCCCACTCACACTAAAAAAGCAGGTTTTTAGGTTGATAAAAATGTATTCAGTAAATCTAATACGGATATGTTTAATGTCACTGGGACATATCCAGAAAATGCCAGAAAATACTCCAGAAAATGTATACAGTGCAGCCTTAAGTATAAGTGCTACATCAAGGTTACGTAAACATTTCCATGCATTGAAAAAAATCTATAATAAGGCTTTTTAGTGCAGACTTTTTCACTTTGCGGGGCTCTATAAGAAACCCGACAAGAGCAGCGGTCTCGGGTCACTTAAGCCGCACTAAAAGCTGCAGTCCTCTCGCAGCAGGAGTCCTGAGAGCGCACATTCAATAGAGTAACAATGCGTAAGAGCGTTTTAAAAGGCGAGATGAGGCCGGGAAGACTTGAGCAAAGGTAAAAGAAATATTAAAGTACACAGTTGTGAGATGGCGAGGTCCAGTCTAGATTTTAAAACACATATTTGAATTGGTGTTACGTTAAAGGGCATGTGCGGGATTTTGGTTGACCTTAGTAAAAGAAAAATGACACAAAATAGCTTAAAATGTCGTATTTCTGCACATGAGTCAACTCTAACTTTTGAAATGTATAAAATAAAACCATACTTTATACTTGGGAAGGTTGTCATTGTTCCCGTTTAGCCTCTATCTTTTTCTATAAGATGCAAGTTTACTTTTTGGCTGTATAGTGCAGTGTGTGTGTAGTTCAAAGCAGCAGATCAGAGTGTAAAAGCCCCAGTCCTCGTCACAGTGGGTGCTCTCCGGGCTTTCTTTACCTTGGCGCTTAAATGACCTTAAACACAGTGTGCAGAGAGGTGAGGAGGAGGGACGGGGGGAGGAGGAAGAGGAGGAGGAGGATCATGTTTCCAATAGCTCCTTCATCTTGTTAGATTAAATACTTCACTTGACTGAACTTCAACGGGCCACTGGTTTCCACCTCACCCTGCGCTCATGCTCTAGATATTTTTGGTCTTTTTTTTCAATCCACTGCCATCACTAGTGCTACGGAACCTGAAGTGTGCACAGTCAGAGATAAAAGGCAAGTAATAAAACTGTCGATAACACAATTTTATGCAGGTGATACGGAACTATAACTTTTTGGGGTCAGTATTTACAGACTTTTTCTTTGCACTAGTGGGAAAATGTTGGTTATTTGTCAAACAACTATGTCCAACTATGATACGATCTGAGCTGTAGAGGCTGAATTTATAACCTGGATGACTCATTATTCGGGTGTAAATGTATTCGTGCTGAACAGCTTCGGTACAGGACATTTGGTTCGGTGCAAGGCTGTGCACAAGTGAGTTCACACAATCTGTGAGTTTACAATCTCCACTACATGAGCAGCTACACAGGAGGATCGGCTCAGTAATATTCACAAGGGAAGTCATCCGTGATTTGGGGTGGTTAGCGAAGGCTCTTACTATTCATGAGATCACAGAAAGAACACGTATAACACACTGTGCTTTAGTCCGGCAGAGGCTGAACACATCAGGGCACAAGGAGCGAGCAGGTTTTTTTCAGCAGTTTAAGCAAATGACACGTGGGTTTAAATTTAGTTTTTGTAAAATGCAAACAAATGTGCACCAAGCTGAATTATATTATCAAACAGGCTGATGTGGCTCTATAGTGGTTACGGTTTATATGTTGTAAAGTTGAGTTTATTTATGCAGAAGATTTTAATTAAGAATCTACTGCAGTGTAGAACTTGTACAATAGTGCGGCACAAGTTTGGTTTGATCATAGCTCCTTATCACTGGTTAGGAACCTCCTGAACTTCCTATAAGTATCCCGGTTTGTTATTGTGACAGACCTAGAGGCTCATAGAAGCTCATATAATTTATTTACATAAAAAAAAAACAATATTGTGATCTCTCAAAATGTAAGGGTGCAGTGGTTTTCAAAACAGAATAATTTCTGTTAGATTTTTTTTTTTTTTTTTTTTCAAAATTTCCCTGTATTAAAGAATACAAAAGAATGTGAGGAAGGTGAGAAGAAATCTGTGATTTTCAAACAAACTGTCGAGTTAGATTTTTTTGGATTGAATTAATTTATTTTGTCCAACTCTATTTGTTTGCACTTTCAATATTCACTTTCAGATACATTTTCTGAATATTTTACGTTCAGCGTACTGAATCTCAATGAGTTGCTCATTACAGTATTATTCTTGAGATGTTATTGTATTATTGTATTGCATGTTGTCTTTTTATGTATTTGCCTGTCGAGGGACTACGGATGAAAATGAGCTTTGTAGCTAAAATCTGGCATATTTACATTTGTTTTATACTTATGTTCATTAATGTGCATTGTCCCTATCAAATAAATAAATGAATAAATAAATAAATTTTAACTCAGTTAAAGGGCCCATATTACAATATTTTCTTATCTGTTATGATGTTTCCTCATCACAAACAAACCTGGAGTTGTGTTTTGTTTCATTCACACAGTTAACACACAAACTCTGCATGTTTAGTCAGTGTTCTTGTCTCAAAACACTCTGTTCCACCTTCTGATGTCATGTGCCCTGGAACTCCCAATCTCTACTGTACAAAAGGTAAAAAGTAACTTGAAAACTACCACTTCATGACATCACAAGGTGGAACTTTGTGCTTTTGAGCTTTGGACATGTAAAAAGACTAATAATATGTGATCATTCAGACGTGTGAAAGAACAAAACACAACTCCAGGTATGTTTTTTTAAGGAGGTAGCAATATTTTAGCATGGCCTAAAACTGTAAGAGTCAATTTTGCATGATATAAAAGAAAAAAAAAACTATAGAAAATCTGTGTTTGTAGCATTGGTAACATTTGTCCACACATTTTCCGTGCGCTAAAATGAATCACAAACGTCTCTCTATAGGAACCGCCTGCTGCATTTACGTCTGGCTTCAGTTTGCGCGCTGGAATAATGCGATTAATTTGTTGTTTTGCTGATTGAGCCTTTCCCCCGGTTTCTCCCGCTGTCTCAGATCAAGGAAGTGTAAATGTGCTGACATGGAATGATCCCCAAAAGAGAAATCTAACCAAGATGTTTGTTCACGCTAATGAAGAAAATAATGAAACGCAAACAACAAAACTACATGAACCCAAATGAGCGTGGAGGATGGGTGGAAATGAGTGAGTTATCAGATATGCACATGCGAGGAGGTGAAGAGTCTGAGGTGCAACTGCAGACGGAGAATCACGGAAAACAGATCTGGAGATGTGGGTTCACTTATAGCGTCACATCGAAAAGACTCGCTTAAGTTTAAGGCGTTTCAATGTCACTTTTTCACCTTAATATACTTGTACTTTTACAACAAAAAACTACAACTCCCAGAAAACGGATCATCCTCCACTACTGCGCGAGTTATGAGAATTATTTGCACCTTTTAGTCTTTTCACGAGAACGTATCCGACATAATAAAGCGATGTGCATGAGTGAAATGTTAAATAAAGAGCTGCACTGCACATACGACCTGCAGACATATCGCTGAAAAGTTTAACATGAACCACGTCTACAAATCTGACCTGCAAATTGAAATAGAGACGTTTAAAATACTGTGAGAATTCCCATCACCATAAACACTATTTTCTGATCCATATTATAATGTTTCCTCATCAAACATACCTGGAGTTTTACATTTTTTATAACCGATTGTCTATTACAGACTTTTATACTGAGTTGTATGTATTTTTTCTGTATTTTTGTGTACATTTTATAGATTGTATATATATCCTTCACATGGTTCTAACACTGCCCTCTAGTGGAGTGTCTCAGGGCGTGTCCACAGGTGAGACACTCCACTAGAGGGCCGTGGAGTGTCTCAGGGCGTGTCCACAGGTGAGTCTCCACACCTTCTCTTCCAGGTGGAGCCGCCCTGTTGGTGGTTTCTTGTATTTAACTCACATGGTTCACTTAGAATTCTGTTTGTCCCCTGAGGAAATGTGTCGGGACTTTTAAAGTTGTCCATTTTGACATGACGTAAATTAATAAAGGCATTTTATTGGATTTTTTGCATCTTTATAGCTGGCGTTTTGTTTAATTTCATCCACATGTGTTCACCAAGCAAAATCCTCCATATTTAAGCTAATTCAGGCTTTCTCAAACAGAAAACACTCTGCTGCAACTTGTTCCAACGTGGTTTAAAGCTCTAAAAGGTCCAGCTTGCGTAAGAGTTCCGCTTTAAGACAAGAAAGTGCAGTTTTAATAAAGCGTTTCCAAATGAGCTGTAATATTTTTAGCTCATTTTGAATGCAGTTTAGAGAGCCAGTATCTCCTCTCCTCCTTACCATTTTCTGCATAATAATCATATTCAGAACAGATGAAGAGGAAACAAAGCTGTCTCTGTTTTGGGGAGCATGCAAACACCCACAGCTCACTGACAAAGATACCGGGAAACGCCAAGTCTCTACGAGCATTTTCACAGAATAAAACATGTAATTTTCCTAAACTTTCATTGTTGTTCATTCTGGGTTTGAGTTTCACGGCTGTTTTCTTGCATATTAAATGAACCAGACAATTCCTATGCAGTTGAGCTCCGCATCCATATAATAGCATCACACTGAGAGCTGCTGATACACACTACTCCCTTCTACAGACAGATAGTCAATACTACATTTCATTCACTGTCAGTGTGGATTATCAGCCTCCACTGTGCAGAAATTTGGATTCTGAAGGTTTAAGTTTGAGCTTGGACGCCCGGGGTGGGGTGGCATAGCAAAATATCAAAATTTCCTTTCCTTCTATTGATCAGTATTCATTCAACAAATCAAAATTGGTTTGATTTGACTTTTTCTGAACGTAAAAATAGACTTTTTGCCGTTATAATGTTTCCTCATCACAGCGTTTTGTTTCATTTACACGTTTAACACAAAAATCCTGCATATTTAGGCTGAGTTCTTTCAAAAACTCATGACATCACGACTTAAAATAGGGCATTTTCAGCTTTGAAGATATAGACAGACTAATAATAAAGGGTTACTGAAATATGTGTGAATGAAACTAAACAACTCCGGACTGTTTTTGATGAGGTAAAAACATTCCAACATGGCTTAAATCTCACTTAAATCTCACAAGAGTCCATTTTGGGTAATACAGAACCTTTAACACAAAAAAATTAAAAATACCCAAGCTAAAATTAAGGATTAGAAGTAATAGAATCTCAGTTTTGATGAAAATTTGATTATTCTAGCAGATGCTCTACCAGATTAAACCCACTCCCAGCCCAAAAAGACTAATGGCAATGAAACTGGACTTGCATTTCACAGCTGGAAACTTAAGCTCTTATTGCTTGTTTTTATTTGCGGGTTAGTCTAAAACTGGAGGTGGGGCGGTAAAATGGAGCAGTGTCCTTCCGCAGGAGCTGAATATCCAAGGGCCAAAACAGGTAACCTCACAGCAGCACATAGACAATGACCAGGTATTTAAGCCGAGAGGTCCACACTTTTAAAACTTCACTGCAAAAACTAAAATCTAGAAAAGTTCACATTTTTATGATGGTTTTGAGCAAATTTCACTTAAATATGAAAATACATCTTGTCCACTTAAAGATGCTCTATGCAACTTGTCTGGTGGAGGGTCTGTCATCTCTTCGTCTCCATGGAGATGTTGTTACTTCATGTGGAATGTCCCGGTATGGCATTAAACATATCCATCCAGCATTTACTCAACAACATGGGTTTTGATTGACTTTAAAACTTGTATTTTTACTGTGAGTGGGCTCGCCTCTCCACAGATCTGATATGTAACTTGACCCTAAAGCATCACCTGCTGTTTCTGTAGAGATAAATAAGTATAATGCCATAGTGTGAAACATTCCAGGCGAGATTTCCATGGAAAGAAGCGGGTGACAGACAGAAAAAACTACACAGTGCCCCATTATATATAAGAAATTCTTTGCAATTAAAATAACAAAGTCTAATGTTGCTTGAATATGGAAAAAACACTTATTCCAGATTTACTTGTCAAGTTGAATCCACTCAAATAAAATAAAATGCTCTTAATTTAAGTAACTTTTTAATTTGTGTAACTTCTCTGGTGGAGGGCCCGTCAAATGCTTTTCTCCATGGAGATATTACTGCTTTTTCTGGACTTTTCTGGACGCTTCTCACTTAACTAACCTTTTTATCATCATGGAGACCAAACAAGATCAAGTCACAGGTCAGATCTGTGGAGAGGCGACCCCGTTCACAGTTGGAACACCTGTTTTTTTCGTATTTCTGAGTTATAAAACCAGAAAAAATGTAAAGTAGGGCTGTTTAATGTCATATTGTGAAAGCAGTAACATCTCCATAGAAACAAGCAGGTGATGGACCCCCAAATAAAAAGTTACACAGTGTACTTTTAAGGCATTTTAACTTATTCAGCTATTGCTTTTTGCAGTGTTATACCAAACATGAGAGCTAAAAAACATTCACATCTGTCAATTAGCCATTCAGGAGAATATTGGTCTCCGTTGGCTCAGCCTCTTCATTTTGCCATTAATGAACTCCAAAATGTACGCTCTAATGATGTGTTCCCCGTGGCTACAAACTAAATTAGACATATTAGTAGATTATAAAGGCTGCAACAAGTAATCAGATTAAATGTGACGAATCTCTGTTAGACGGTGGTCCACCATAGGAAAAACTCACCAAAGCATTTAGCTGCGAGTTTTATGATCTAAACAGACTGAACTTTGGACTGATGCGATTTCAAAGACGACGCGCTTCATGTCGGGAGGTCAAAAGTGTCGGCTGCCGCTTCTGGAGAGTACGACGTTTGCATGAACCGCTACCACTATTGCAACTTCACT
>KN516333.1:8047-49209 GCA_000787155.1 Scartelaos histophorus
TCTTTCTTTTTTTTTTTTTTTTAACCATAGCACTAATATCCTCCAAATACCTACATATAACGTTAATGTAGATCAGCTAAACTCCAGGTTGATTCACAGCGCTACACTTTCTAACATATACGAAATGTTCAGGTGACAACGGCTGAACTCAAAAAGCAGAGTTCACACACTTGTGTCTTGCACCATATGGGTTCAGTCATAACAGTCTTTCCTCAGGTTGTAGAAAAGAGAGAAGCAGAGACAGGAGTGTGTGGCTGCACTCACCCCTGTAGTTTGGCCATGCGGTGTAACTCGTTGTCGTCTCCACCTCTGAAGCCTTTAGCAAACGGATTATTCTCGATTTTCAGCTGTGTGATCTAAGGGTGAAACATAAACAGTAAATTTTACCCTGGTATGTTTACATGCAAAAGTAAATTTAGGATTCAAGATGCTGAAGATGACACCCGCACCACCGCAGTTTTATGTTGTGTTAATGTTTTAAGTATCAATATCCACAAATGAACAGGACAGACACAGTTATACCACTGAATCAAAAACACAGAAAAATAATAATGCACTTATTATTATAATTATATTTATTATACAAACGGGTGTGGTAAATTTCAACATTTTTGCAATTCTCTTTCTAATAAGGCTAAAATAACTGAAATAAGTTTTGTAGTAGTAGTTTAGTCGATGTTGTGATTACCATCTTCACATAGTACCTAGTAAGAGCTACACTACGGTTAGAAGTAACATTTTTATAGCAGCTGCAAATAATGTTCAAATAACAACTATATAACCTTATATGACATGAAGTAAGAATGCAATAGTTTTATTTTCTTTTACAAAATTATAATTTGTTTTGAAATCAGTTGTGGCTGTCATGTGAAAACTCAATGTGGCTTAAAGCTTGGCAATCTGTCTTTCTAAACATCAAGGCGACTGGAGCAGCCAAGATCAAGGGAATGAAGCAGGTCATTAGAGCAGGCTCTCACACACAGCCAAGTCTCCCTCTCCAAAAGCATGCACATACACAGACAGAAAACCAGAGGCGTTCTGTTCAACACGGCAATGCCAATAAAGATTCAAAAGCTAAATATTTTTGATATATATTAATATCTTGACTAAAAATAAAGATGATTGCGATTGCGCCATTTTATAGAACAAAGCACCTACTTCAGGCCTGTATTGATCTGTTAAAATTCACAGTAGCTATAACTTGCATCTTATCTACCTTGTGATTCTGGTAGGACGTTACAGCGATGAAGGCTGTCTCTGCGAAGACGTGGGTGCAAAAAGCTGTATTTTTGGAGCCAAAGCCATTGTTCTCATCAGCTTTGACAATGTGGAGACGAGGCTGATACTTGTGCATGGAGTTCAGTATGATCTGCACCACGGAAACATTGAATCATGAATTCCAGTAAAAATGAAAATAACAATTAAATTGATAAATCATACATGAAAATATTAGTCACACTGCACACATACTGACAGAATACAAAAAATATATAATAAAATTACTGTTAAGAAGATATTATTATGATGTAGCACTTATACCTCATCCAAAGGCATAATAAAATGTACATATTGGCTAAGTGGTCATCATATCATCAACATAATCATTTAGGTAGGACAGATATTATTTGTTCAGTATTGCAAACTATGAACATTTTTATTTTATTGGCCTGTCACAGTAATGTGTAAGCAATTAAGGTATTATATTATATATTATATAATACCTTGCACTTTGCAAAGTTTTGATAACAATACTTGTCTGAGAAAAAATAAACAGTAAGTAATTAATTTTATTTTAGTGGATAGGCTAATTAAGTACTGAGCCAGAAGTTTAATAAATAAATAAATAAATGAATAAATAAATAAAAACATCCCCAATATTTATTGTTGTCAAAACAAAACACTAATCAGGAGAATTTATTTATAAATGTATCATTTTTAATGGCAGTTGCTTTTAAACGCAGGTGTAGACTACAAACCAAAGTGCTTCTGATGCGTAAAAGACAGAATTTGCGAATGGCCTGTGTTGTTGTTTTTTATTTGACTGAAATGTAATGTAGCCTTACTCACATGCCCGAAAGGGTCCAGGTGGTTGTTGGTAAGTTTGAGTTTTTGGAAAGACACAAGTTGGCGGCTCCAGTGCGCTCCTGTTGCCGGAGAGTCCGGGTGGACGTACAGCCTCCCGGGCATCGCAGGCTCTGCCTTTCCCGTAACTGACCTAAAGTCATGACAAATGTTACATGTTATTATGCTCTGGAAAATTCGAAGTAGGCCCGATTTAATAGACAATTATTAAATTGTATTACAAAGCGTGTATTTAATATCGATGTAAGTAGCAAATAATAATAATACAGAAATACATTAAATGTGTGTGGAAAACCCCCAACACAGCCATTAGTGCCCAATTTTGCCTTTGCAGGGCCGTGTATGTTGTTGTTGTGAATTGACCTGGTAAAGCATGGCGCACAGGCCTTGATACAAGTCTGTAGCCAATGGATTTTGTCTGCGTAAAGCCTTTGAAACTATGGCACGTTGAATGGGAGATTTAATCCAGTGTGTGCCGCCTGTCCGCCCGGTGAACCCTTCATACTGTGATTTAACCAGCGGGCAGACACAGGGGAAACACAGGGAACTAGGCCATCCCAGTCTGCAAGAAGGACCCGACCTTTACACAGCGCAGGCAGGGACAGCGAGTGCTAACATGACAATGACCACTCTGAGCCATAACCATTTATCAGAAGCTCTCGATTGCAGGCCCTTTCGAGAGATTTTTTTTTTGAGGAAAACGTGTTTATTTTTATCCAATTCGAGCATAATCAGCCTATTGGCTAAATTCTTATAGTCATACAACTATAGCTATAACCAAAATCTCCAATAAAAACAACGATATTTAGGCTACCTAAAGCCTAATGCGAAATTAATCTAATAGACTCTTTCTCCACTATTTCAACACAAAACAATTAGTAGCCTATATAAACCTACTATTATAAGATGTTAAACAATAATGTTTTCCCTGTGCACGTCTTTGTCATGTAAAGGACATACGTAATTGTGCGTAAAACTAACCACTTGTTGTCTGCAAATTTGTAGCGATGGTCGTCCCCAGGCACGATATCCATGAGCAAGATGTACTTGGTTTTTGGGTTAAGTCCCGTGACCTTCACTTTGTAACTTGGGAACATGCGTCTAAACGAAACACACAAAGTATCGGGTTCAATATGCATAAATGTATTATAGGCATAGGCCATAACATGGTGACTCCTATTACCACTGTTGGCCTATCACAACATGGAGACTTTTGTAAGTTTTACCTTCCTGCCTTAGTGATGATCATCTCTGTTCCAACTTCATCAAATTTTGTCCAAAGATCCCTGTCATGAAGAAAAACTTTAATCCCCTCCATCCCCTGTAAAGAAAAGAGTAACTTGAATCAACACAATACTGTACAGGCATTAAATGAAACTTTTACCAACCCAATGTGGGTTTCTTATAATTGTACCATTACCTGCTGATTAGTGGTGGTCTGGGGTGAGGCTGGGGAATTTAAAGAATAGTTTTCAGTTTCTTGCTTTCCCGCATCCTCATTTGGAGACTCCATACAGTCTGAATCTGGACGTTCTGCAAGGCCAAACTGGTCCCCTCCGTTTGCCATGTCCTAAAATATTAAAAACGAAATATTCTAAGGTCATTTACAATCCTGTTAAAACTCTATTCCAATATGTTTCATTATTTTTGTTTTATTTTAAAAAGTATAATTATTTGTAAAGCAGTTTACAGTTTGGAGCTAATCTGTCGAGTCACACAGAGGGCATCGGGACAAAGCTGTGACGGTTCAGTGAGCTAACAATCTGCTTTGTTAAACACTCTACATGCGCTTATGTTGCTCCTTTTGCGAACTATACAACCATAACTATATTCTGGAAGATAGGCCATATTAAGTATTTCTAAAGGCAAACTGTGTCAGAAAACTTAAGCAAAATTAAGGGTAACTCGATTTGAACCATTTTGGCAAAAAATTTTACTTATTGTTCCAAAATAGTAGACCCTATTAATTATACTTAATTATACGGTAGGTAATGAAACGAATCTACATTTTATCAGGTTTCACAGTTAGGCTACACAACATAACCTATTGTTGGAACACCCTGAGCTTTTCGTTTAATTTGGAAAGACTTTACCTCAAGTCACTGCTGCGTTGTTCTCACAGAAACCACGCACATCCTGCGCTGCAACTTGGATTATGTGCCCCTCTTTTCAACTCTTTTGTGCGTCTGTAAACTCCCCGAAGAGGCTGAGAAAACGATGAGCCTTGGTTGTTGAAGTCCTGAGAACCTTTGACTGTGATGTTCGCGCAATGCGCTCCGCTGCCTCCTCCTAGTCAAATTCTTCTATTAAAGTGATACGAGTTTATTTCCCTTTGATCAGGATTTCCTCTGTTTTGACCCAACACTGACTGTGGGCTGACCGCGCTCCTCACGTCGGTCATTACCAATGGTGAGAGTCCTTCTTGTGCGCTCCGCGCGCCCATACACGATAAGCAGAGGCAAGAGCTGCTACAACTCGAGCTCACACGGGCCAATCACAGAGGAGCGCACTCACGCGTAAGCGTCCACACTTTGGATAGCCACATGATTTAATTTTTGACAGGAATGGCTTTCCCTAATTGCACAGCTATAACTAGCTCACATATGTGCATCTGTGTCAGTCAGAAAATACATTTTTAGACTTACTTTGGTGCCACACAGCTGGATAGCCTAATTAAAGACAATTATAGACCTATTTATTTTAGCTTATATGATATTACCATATTATTAACATTCTTTTGTAAAACACAGTTAAGAGATCATCTTCTGTGACAAGTAGACGCGTTTTTGATGTACAAATGTTGATATTTCGGCGTGATGCATTTGTGATAGATTTAGATTGATTGGCGTGGAGGACAGTACACGTTTGACGCGAACGCGCATCACATTGAGTGGATTACATCGGATCCACCGAAGGCATCTCGAGTTGAACGGTTCACTGAGAGGTCACTGAGCACCCGGTACCGCCAATCAACGAGGTGCAACCGAATTTTGTCTTGTTTTGATTTGGGTAAAATTTAGCTATTTCATCAGACCGGTTCAAACCCGGTGTGGTGGAATTGGGGCCTGAGGCTTATGACTGTACAGCACATAGTCCACGCATTGCAATAACCTTTGTTTCTCTGCCTAATTGCACTGAGCACACAAAGGGGAGAAATGTCCAACCATTGCCTCCTTTGGTTTGGACGCGCGTGGTGCGCTGCGCTGCGCTTTGGGGGCACCCGTGAGAGATCCTTAATTCATTTTATTCGAAATAATATTAGACAATGTTCTCAGTGTGAAGGTATAAGAATAAAGACAATTCTACCGAGTCAAGGCTGTCTAATTATTCTTTTTATAAGTCTAGAAAACACGCTTTGGCTGTTTGAAAGCTTTTATTTATGCTTTAGTAGGCATTTTAGCCTAAAGGTGAATGAGAAATGTGTTCAATGTTCAATTTGACCTATAATATACAATTATTCAATATTATGCTACGATTCTATTGGTGTTCATTTTATGTATGTATTTAGGCTTAAAAATAGTATTTGTATTAATACTGAAATTTAATAATCAAATAGGGTAAACATTTTAATTATAAACCTCGTGTGCATGAATAAATTTAATATTTTTGTAGAATATGCTATGTTTTATTATACTAAGACATATTTTAATGGTTAAAGTTTGGATTCAAATTAAACTAACAACCTGGCGTGGCTATTTTGTAAAACACACACAAATTCTTAGTTACCACCTAAACCACTGGACGTGTGTGTGTTCAGATTTACATTTGTCTTTGGTCAAACATGTAGGCTATTACAATTCGTGTACAAAGTGTCCTTGACGCATGAGAAGCATTACGCACGGACAGCAATTAGGCCTAGAAGTGGAATACGTCTGTAGCAAACCTTCTTTTGGCGATACATTTTAGGCTACATAATTTAGAGAAAGCCCATTTGGATATTATTAAAATCTACGATTTAGCCCAACTTTAAAAGCAAGGAAAACAAAAGGCAACTTAAAATGTTATAGCAAAACTTTTATGTCAGTGGGTAGGCAGTATGGCGTGTTCTTAAAAAGCTTATTCAGTTGTTTTTTAACCTTTCTGTACTTTTTGGGTATTTACTAATTATCAAAGGGAGAATTAAGTGTGTATGTCTGATTTATTTTGCAATGACGCCTCACTATAATGTCGTCATATTAAATTATCTTAAAATCGATATTATTAAGGAAAAGGTAAGTAAAGTAAGTCACATTGGAAATTTTCATTAGTTAAATAAATTCTATTCATGATATTACTTCATACCGTCTCCCTCAGCCCATGACCACAGAGGTAAAGTTTTGTCTTCCCATACCTGGAATGAGGCTGAGCGGCTCATTATTGTTCCATTGTGGTTTGAGCTGAGTGGACTCTCTGTTTTGGGTCTGGAGGAAGTGCTGAATGGTCCCGGGACCTCCTGCACTCAGCGACTCTGTCTCACACACCTTGGGCCAGCCACAAGCCGCATGTGTGTGTGGCATTACGGGGCAAGGTCAACCCATTTCTCTGCAAACAATCACATCACACAGGGCCAAATACATTCCAACCCCCCCTGCGTGCGTGCGGTGCGTAAGGTGGCCTGATGTGGGAACCTTTCTGGGAGGGGTGTTGGCACCACTCCAAACGGGGCCCCCAGGTTACTGTGAAAGAAAACCTGCTGTTAATGTGGGTTTATATTTGAAAATGATCTGTATCAGATTTTGAGTTGTCACATTGTGAATCAAAGAGCATCATCATTATGTTGGAGTAGATGGGTCAAATGTTATTCCACAATTCAATCCCCACAATCAGAAATATGTCTATAGGTATTGTACTGTTTCTGTTGATTTATCGATAATAAGTGCACCACACTGCAAGGACAACGTGAAATGTTTAAGAAATTAATAGATATTTTTATGCTATAGCTCCCTCTAGTGGATGCTTAATGTAAACAAGAAACAATGTAAAAATGGCAGTCAATTTGTAGGCCTATTAATTATGAATGAGTAATACTTTTTTGGTAGATTGGACATTTTCTGTTTTAACCAAATAAGAAAAAATCTTTGTGGGTGAGAGACAGATTTGGAGGTCAGAAGCAGTCTGCAGTCAGTCATGTGGACAGATTAACATTTAGGGAAGTGTCTGTCTGCCCTCAGACTTTGTCACTCACAGGCGTCAAACTGAAGTGTTAAGTGACCTTTTTGTCTCTTCAAACAATAAATGTAACCCCGGCGGCTTTTATAACTGATTTTGAATCGAAGGTCACATCCAAAGAAACTGCCTACAAGGCTTGTACATTCAGTTCCTCACTTACTGCATCACCCACTGCTGGACCAGGTGAAAGACAAGTTGAAAAATGTATAATGCAACTGTTTTGGATAAATGCAAAAATCAAACAGGTCAGAATGAAGCGATATTTGTACTTCCTAAAATATGTTTTGTTTATGTTTGTATATGTATATGATCTGTTTATGTTTGTGGAATACATTTTAGCACCTGGCTGATGCCATAATATCATCTACAATAATCATTAGGATAAAAATGTAAATATTGAGTTTTACATTTTTGTGAACATCGTCTGCCCCTAATCTGTCACAGCTCTTATGTGCTCACAGTCTTTGCATCCTCACCTTATAACTTAAGGCATTTTCTGCTCTGACACAAGTAAAAGCTCAAGTAGCAGAGGTCTTCACTTTTTGCACTTGTTGTGTGAAACATTTAACCACAGCTGTAAGGTCTGAATTCTTCTGTGTGCAAGTGTGGTGACCGCAAGTGCTTCAAGGTGGCTGTGTAAAGACCAGATATGTCAACCTCAGCTCTGTATGCATGACACAATAGTAACTAAAGACAAAAAGACTTCTTAAAAACATCTTCTCATCTGAAACATCTTGCATCTTGAATCACTTGCAGTGATTGCAAGTGGTTTTCCACTATATAGCATTAATATTTAAGTAAATATTTGACAGTAAATATAAAAAACAAATTAAATAAGCATAATGCACCTATTAGTCTATTAGAATAAACAGCACCACAAGTGAACATTAGATGTTTTTATGGTCCTCTATAAAAAGAGATTTACAGTTCAGGAACAAAAACACATTAAAACAACAGCAAAGTGCGCAATTCAATTTCATAACAGTGGTACAGTTCCCCAATATGTTTCAACTTCAGATCATATTCTTTATTTCCAGCTGTACTCTGATATAAAAAGTACATTCTCAAAAGTACCATGAATGTATTGCCATTGTATTTATTAATATCAATTCAATAAGT
This sequence comes from Scartelaos histophorus, assembly GCA_000787155.1. Classification (NCBI taxonomy): domain Eukaryota; kingdom Metazoa; phylum Chordata; class Actinopteri; order Gobiiformes; family Gobiidae; genus Scartelaos; species Scartelaos histophorus. The sequence continues at coordinate 16,397 of KN516333.1, forward strand.
TCTTCAATGTGCTGATTATTTAAAAATAATGGTTATGCCTTTTAAGACATCAATGTGTTTTAGCAATAAAAACATTTTCTAATATTATTATGGCATCTGTGCCTGGGTTTTCCACTATTGTTACAAAAAGTGGGTATAACAAAAAGCCAAAAATTATTTTTCAAATATAAATATATAGTAGGCCTTCAAACACTGATCTAAAATACATATTTTTAAACTTTTAAGTGAATTGATAACATAAAAGCCAAGTGCAAAAGAGGAGTAAGTAAACACATGTGCCTTCATTTCTAAATTGCAAGCAACATTTAAACAAGTATTCAAGTTTCAAAGAACACTGGTAAAACACTACATCCAAGTTTCACATTTAACTAACACTGTTCTTATTTTTGTCTTTGACAAACAAAACCTCAAAACACCAGCAGTACCCACTGCCTCCAGCAGGAGGCCACATGCCAAGATACTGGGACTTTCTCTCAGTGTAACTTTCTGAGCAGAGAACACTTTGTTTTACCAGTCACATTCAAAGTGCCACGCTGTTGTCTGGATCTAAACGTCTGTGCTGCGAATGCTGTCGTCGTCCAGACTAAAAGGGTAACAGCTGCTGTGGGGCTGAGGCTGAGAGCGATGCCTTCGCCTTTCACTGGCCACATCTCCAGAAGCAGCCACCATTCCCAAACCTGCAGAAGACCCTGCAGCCGTACTCGGGCATATGGGGGGGACTGACAGCGAGTTAGAGGAGGAGGAGGTGGAGGAGGATGTAGATGAAGATGAGAGAGAAGGTAAAATTGGTAACGAGCTGAAGGCACAATCATCCTCCTCTACATCCAGAATAGATGGTTCCGCGGGGGGCACTGGGGTCCACGGCTGCCAGCCTGGAGCCACAGACCGGGACTTCTGCAGCACGGGTCTGCGGTCCTCTGCCCGAGTGCTGGAGTCTGAAGAGACTTTGTGAGAACGATACAAGGAGGACGCCCGCTGGAAGATATATCTTCAATTAGAAATTCAGAACTAGAAAGATGAAACTGTAAAATGCTGAAATACTAATAAATACCTTAGATGGCCCTCGAAAATCTTGTATTTTCATGTCAATATCTCTGATCCACCCATGCATTTCATCAGGAGAGTCTGTCTATTTATACAAACATAAATAAGATGTTTTTCAGAGTAAGTGATCATACGCTTTAACATAAACTGGCTTCCAGTATTCAGTATATCGCCGTAAAGACAGTCTCAATCAACCTTCTCCCCTATGTAAAACGTTAGCTGCTGTCCCATGGGAAGAGACCGGATGTTATTGTTGGTATAGAAACAGATGGCTGTGTCAGTTACACAAAACAAACATTTCATGCCCTTAGAAAAGGTTTTATGCCAAAAATCAGAAGCAGACCATAGATAATATAGACAAGCAACATTAAGAAAGATTTATTTAGTTTATTTAGTAGCATTTTCTACCTGGATGTAGAAAGTGCGGGAACCAGTGATGATCTCAAACAGGTTATCTCTGAGTAACAGATCCCTGCCAGACACAGACCAGTGTTACATAATGCATCGCACTGAAATAAGTCAATGCTAAGCACATGGGGATATTATAAAAAAACTGGCCCCAGTGTGACTGCAGTCAGACTCTAATGACTCACCCTGACTTGACGAGACATTCATGGACTTTCTGAATGTCTCTCAGAGGAACAGACCGAAGAGGCTCCTTGTCCTGCATGCACATTCAACTCCATTAAAGAGCACAATAGGCACACAGAACTAACTCAAATACAATTTGTCCAGCTCCTCACCGTCTCAGATTTGTAGTAACTAATGGAATTATCATCCAATGTGAAAAATCGTCTTTTCCAGTTTTTTCTCTAAAAAACATAGTGAAGTGTGAATACAAACTTGGCTTTAGTGACTGAATGACATAGATAATAGTGCTTACCACATTTCCCTGTTTCACACAATATCCACACCTCAGAATGCCTGGCCTGCTCCTCTCTCTGTGTTCAGTATCTTCACCCTCATTCTGAAACCATAAACACAACCATCAGTCATAATGTATCCCACAGTAACCAGCAACACACTGACAAACATTACAAGTACCACTATAGGAGTGTGAACCACAACTCCACCAATGATCTCGGTCTTGTAGGCGCGCTGTTTCTGCCCTGTATGTTTAGGCAAGGGATCAGTGATAATTGCTTTACCATCAGGCCTAGAGGGTGCTGAACCAGGCTTTGGGACCTGTAATAAAGTATATTATATAATATTAAATGCATTTGCAGTATTACTCATCTATCTGGAAATAATGAGATTAATTCATGTTTAAAAGTGAAACTTTTCATGGTAGAGGGCTGCTTGTCTTGTAGATTGCATAGCTTTGCCTGGAATGTTACACTGTATGGCATTATTCTTTTCTATTTCTATGTAGAGAAGCAGATGATGCTACATGACCAAGTTATAAGTCAGATCTGTGGAGAGGTGACCCTGCTCACAGATTCAACATGTTTTTGAGCAATAATAGTGGTAGAGCAGTAAAACTATACTTTAGAACATTTCAGACAAAGCAATACCCACAGGAATAGTAGCACTTAAAAAAGCCTTTAAATAAAGTAATTAAGAAGCAAAAGTGGGTAAAAGGCGACAAGGCCCCTCTTATACAATGGGGAAGTGAAACCACCAGTGAGCAGCAGTGCTTCCTGTGTCACGCTGCAGGTGAAAGAAAACATCTGCTGCCAACAGACATCTGGACAGCACCAGTCAACAAAGCTATGCTGTCATGAACACACAAATTTAATGTAAATCTAACTTATAATATCTCACAAAGGAGCTCTTTTAGGTTTAGGTTCTTTTAGGTGAAATAATTTGTTTGAGTTACACCACCCAGAAACTTTCCATCAAGTGTGTTAAAGCCTCACTTTGGCCATATAGGGTTAAGGAAACCACAAACTGCAGCTTCCCCCATCGAGGTAAAAAGAAAATCCCTTTCCATTAACTGTTTGCTAGTTCACCAATACTTTACCTAACTTCCTTTTTGATCAAACCATTTTATACTCTAACCAGCGTGCGTGTGATATACTCACAGTGATCTTACTGGCCTTATTCAGAGCAGCCACCCAGTCTCTCATGTCTGTTTCATCATTGGCTTGAAGGAAATAGCGCCTGGAAACTGCATTTATAACTACGGAAACAGAAATGATTTCATAAATACCACAAACTCACTCATTATGTAATACATAACATGTGCAAATACTATTACTATTGTGTGCCACTGATTTGATGTTTCTTACCAAAGCAGAACTCGGTTTTGGGTTTCTGCTTGGCTGTGGCTTCATTCACCTAGAAATAAAAATTAATAAATTTTACAATGAACAGTGTAAAGGTGGCAGACAGATGTTGTTATCTATGGTCAGACAGAAGTGTTGTAACATCTGCAGAGTCTCTGAGTTTCCCCCGATGCCACACGTGACTTGAGGTGTTGGCTACAGATACTTTTAAATTATTTCTTACTGTGAGTGAAGTATCCTGAGATCTGACCTGTGACTTGGCCTGGTGGCATCAACTGCTTGTCTCCACGGAGATAGATATGTTTAATGTCATATTGTGGAACATTCCATGCAAAGAAATAATACCTCCACAGAGACAAATTGAAAGACGTTTTGTATCCATACCACACAAAACTTGTATAAAGCTCATGTGAACCACTTTCAGAACAGGAGGGCTGTAAAAACTGAGGGCCAAATGAGACTATCAATAATTTGAGAATATTAAATAATAGCTGAAATGTATTCACTCTTAAAAACTTAAATTTAAAAAAAGTATCAAGTTGACAAAATCAATTTTATGAATACCTGAATTTAAGTATATTTCTAGCTACATAAGCACCATGCATTAAATTAAATCACTGTATGCTGCTATTAAAAAGCATACAGTGTTTACCTTGGAGATGTAGGTTAGTTTTAGGCTGCCCACAACGCTGGCTCCACGGGCGAGATTCTGCAAGCAAACACACACGCTAGTATTGGTCTAAAGTCCAAGGTTATTCTGCACCAAAATGGACATTTCTACTTCCTGTTATTTTGCACTAGGCACCTGAGGGTTGTCCATGTACCAGAGGAGAGCATTTTCTTGTGTGTCCAGGATGAAGTATCTCCTCTGGAAGCGCCCGCTGTTCTCTTTCTCCTCTATGTCCAGGAAACCACACACACGGTTGAGTCGGTCCAGATATGGCATGCCTGCTGCTTCACATATCACTAAGTCACCAAAAAATGAGAATGAAGACACAAACATTTACAAAAACAGCTCATTTTAATCTAGTTACAGCTGCTTGATCTAGTATGCAAATCCAACCAAACACACTTACAGTAAGATAACCAGAGCAACTCTCACTCAGCTGTTTTTCATGTGACGTGATTGAGGCTTTGCAGCAGAAAACTCTGCAGCCCGGGGCCCTTCACCACAGTCAAAAATTATAGAGTGCACTCCATATCTGCTCACACACATTTCCACTGGCAAGGCAAGGCCAAGCAGAAAGAAGGGAGCGAATGGGGTGGGATGGTAGGACACATTCAACACGGTGTTACTGCCTGTGAATCACTGTCCTGCTTATTGACTCAATGATTTGTCAGCACCAAAACTTAGATCTCACCACAATGGCATTCTCCTGAGCATTTCATTAACAAGAAATACTTCTTTTTTTGTCGATTCTGGTTAAGCATCCAAGCCAACCAACAACCATTGTGTTTTAGTTGAAACTTTAGTTGCACTTTAGTTTATTTTACTTTTTTTAGTTACTTTAGTTTAGTTTTTATTAGGTTCCAGTTTATTGTATATCAAATATGAAGAACGATCTTAGTTTTTTATAGTTGTAAAAACTTACAATAAAGGTCACACAGAGTAGTGTCATTACAGATAATAGTGCACGTGACCTTCTCTCTCATCACCTACACACTAACTGAACAGGACCAACAGACATGCCACACCTTCCTAAGTCCACCATCAGAGAGAGAGAGAGAAAGAGAGAGAGAGTTAGAGAGACTAAAAGTTTATGCCTTATTGTGGACGTACCCGCGGTGGAGAGTCAGCGCGCACCACTGCAGCCAGCGCCCCGCAAGCTACAAAGCGGACAGGACAGTCCCTCCTGCAATTAAACCCTTGGTACTTATCAACTGTCCCAAAAAGTGTATTGATTCGTCCATCACAGAACTTCTCACTGTCTCCTGGTTGTTTGTGTGGTTGGGATAGAGTCAGATGGCTTTTTCCGGGTTGCTGGTTTGGTTATTAGAATAAACCAGCCCCGGATGTGATCTATAAGCGCCTCTGTGAGCGCAGCGCACGGCCCTCCTCCTGCGCAAAGCTCGTGCCGGCGCGGTGTTGGCTTCTTTGTGGAGGATGCACTACTGTAAACCTAATGCCCTTTGCATTTTACTACTAAAGCTTTTGCCTTGTGTAACTTTTCTGGCGGAGTGTCTGTCAAATGTTTCTTTCCATGGAAATGCTTTGTCTGGAAAGTTTTACAGAATGGCACTAAACAGAATAGCATTAAACCTCTCTATCTTATATCTCTATTTTTCCTCTCTCTCTTCATGGAGTCAAACTAGACCAAGTTACAGGTCAGATCTGTGAAGAGGCAACCCTGCTCATAGTCAGAATGCCTGTTTTTCTAGTTATAAAACCACATGCAATTCAATAAGTGTAAGGTAGAGCTGGTTATTGTCATATTGTGGAACATTCCAGGCAAAGCAATGCCATAATATAGAAACAGTCAACAGTCCTGGATCTCAACCAGAATTTAGTACTACACCCTACATTTCTATCAGGCCTACCTATGTCATGAAGACTGTTCCTTTGGTGAGATAGACAATAATCCCCAGTTTGACTGATTCTATGTTTGGATCAAAGTATCCCACCACAAAAACATTTCAAAACATATGCAAGTCCTGAAATTGCAACACTATTTGCTCTGCATTTGCTCTGGAGACATTTACAACAGTTCCTTGTTTCTAATCAGTCAAATTAATCAGTAATCAACACAAAATGAGAAGCTTTTGGTATTTTTATTGAAACATGTATGCAATAACACCTAAGCTTAACTAAACATTTAATAGCATCATCTCTTGTGCAAAACCAACCACTCAGATTTCCGTTTCTAATCACAACTATGCCATTGTGGGTCAGTAGTAGCCCCGTGTTGTGAAGCGTAGGTGGTTGAAGGAGTGCAACCATTCATAGGCTCACCACAATGAGGTCTCAAGCACAGCCAAAGCGACTAAACATTGTACATAGTTACGCCTCAAACACTTTCAAGTTTACAGATGCCTTTAAGTCATTTGACAGTGATTATACTAAATCAATTCATTATACTTCCTCTGTTTAAAGAACCCAACCCACAACATCACAGCAAGATGTAATAACACGAAAATGCGAAACTAATTAAAAATATGCAATACTGCAAAAGTTAGAATGTGTGTTTTTTGCATGCTTTAATTATTATTTTTTCCTTTCTTGAACTCATTTCAATCCAAGGTCAGAACTATCTTTACCATTGTGTAATATGGTCATTGCATTTGCAGCCTATACTTATGGAGTTCAAATTTTATTACTTGATTTAATGTATTTTCCACAGTACTGTCACAGTGAATAAAATGGGAATGCACTATTTAAAAGTTCAGAGGTGGGAGAAGGCAGTGTGTAACATTGCACTGGCGATGAGCAGGGCCGGGCTGAAGACCATGGCCCCTGCACTGTTGTGGTGAGCCCCGTGGCTGTGGCCTTTGTGGGGGCCGTTACAGTTGTCTCCAAAACAGCACTCCATTTTAGCTCCAGAGCTGCTGCCATGAGCCTTGTCACAAAATGCCTTATAAGTGCATGACTTCATCAATGTGTCTGAGGAAAGAGAGCACAAGATTTAGACCAAGCTCTGAACAGTATAACATCTAGCATAAAGACAAGCTTATATTATGTGGAGTGACAATTTGAAACCCTCTCTTTGGAATTAAACCAATAAAAGCCAACATTTCTTGAGCAAAAGCAAAAGACATGTAGTCTATAACATAATGTAATAGGCAACACTATGTCCACACAGTGCATTGTTGTAAAGTTATAGAAGTTGATGCTGGAGAGTTTCTTTTTAGTCTAAGATTACCCCCAAGCCCAATCTGTAAAGCTGTTTCCCCAAATATTAAATTGGCATAAAGCCGAATGCATTTGCAAGGAACCAAATAAACATATGTTTCAGTTTCTTTTAACCAAAGTAATAGGATACTTGCAGCTAGTCTATTTGCCCAGAATGTAGCTAGTACTCAGTTAAAAATGTAGGCTTTTGAATGTCTCATTACTGGTTTCTGGGAAGACATCCAGTAACCTCAAATAATGACAGCCTTTACTGTCACACGACTATTATTTGCTATGTTATTATCTCAAATAAACATCTTTCCAAGAGAGAATCAAACACATCTGTCAATGGAGACTGCCATGCCCCCATGACCCCTGATGTGACAATGCTGCCCCCTCGCGGTGACTCACTGGGGCCAGAGATGGTGGAGCACGCGTCAGCGAACTGCGGGCAGGAGGCGGAGCCCTGCTTGTTGCACTCGTCCTCATTGGAGGCCACGCACGTGTGACACTTGAGGGCGTGACCTTGACAGACAGAGCAACACAGAGCGCCTGAATTATGACTAAGCGTGGAAGTAGAATAAGCCATCATAACACAATTACTTTCATTATATTTAATGTTAATTTTTTACATTTACATACAGCTACTAAAAAATGATTATGGTGCTGGGCTAATTAACATTTATCAGAACACTTAACCATTACATTACAACATTACATGAACCTAAAATTATAGGTTAATGTATTTCGATGTTACATTTGGTCAGAATTTGGAAAGAAAACATAAAATTCCTCAAATCAATAAATTACAAAATGCAAAGCCACACACATCAGCACACGTTATTATACTATACGATATCCATTTTCAAATATACTCACTGTGGCCGAGCAGAGCGATAGCAACCATCCAATAAAGTGCAGTCTTCATGTTATACTTCATAGCAGCTGATCAATATGTCGTGAAACAAATGCGACAATGCAAGGGACAGTAATGCTGAGGTGGGACTGAGTCTTAATTCCCATTATAGACTTATCTCTGTAATCTCCATCTATGCTGTGCAGACAAACCCTACAGACAGACACTCTGGATTTAACTAGTCACACTTATGAGATATTCATATTTGAAGGACTCAATCCTCATGCTCTATAGTTCGTATTTATCATAAATATGGAAAACAAAATGTCCACTGGTAGCTGTGACAAACTTGTGAAGTTTTATTAAATCAAAATATACAGAATTTTACACTATATGTCAACAAAAGTCAAAATTTAGATAATATGAAAAGAAAGTGCAGCAAGCAACTTGGTATTAAATCAAAAGGTTATCGGTGTGTACAAAGGTTGTGCATGAGGGTCCAGAGGAGTTTGTTAGTTTGACACTCAGACATTATAAAGTCAAAAGAACACAGGTCGTTTTCACATGATTAGTGCAATGTTTTAAATACATGTAGCAATGGAAAAAAATGGCACAAAATGTAGCTACAATATTATGATCTCACTGGTTATACAACTTTGCATGATCCGGGCTCAGATGACACTTTTTGTTTCAGAGCAATATAAACATAGTTAGCATCATATGAAGCAAATCTTGCCTAAAGCTCATTCAAACATATCACAAAGTGTTTCCATACAATTCTCCAATAGATGTTATTGGAAGAACATTTACATATTTTACAAGCAGCTCACTGACTAACAATAGTGCAATATTAAAATGCATTGTATATTTGCATTACATGATTAACCAAAGAGTCTCTGAAATGCAAGGCTGGCACAGGTTAAAAAGTCTATCCTTGACTGGCTCAGTCTCAGTCTATTTTACCCATTTTGGCAATGAGCTCATCACAAATCTTAGTGAGTTCCTCCATCTCCTGACTCTGTATTTGAACATAACATGAAAAAGAGATGATATAATACATAATACGATTTTTGATAACATAAAAAGATACCACTGACCTTCTGTTGCAAAGCCTGCTCCAGAGACTCCACTCTCATCTGCTCTTTTCTCAGACTGGCAGTAAGAGCCACATTTTCCAAACTCAACTTGGCTCGCACCTGAGCAATTTCTTCATTGGCCCTGGAAAAGAAGTAATAGATGAATTCACTTTTTAGCTCAGTTTGTTTTTTTATTATGTATTTGTTTATTTTTTTTTATCACTTACTTGTCTAACTTTTCCTCTGCGTGAAGTTTCAGAGTCTGGTATCTCTGCTCCTCTTGCTTGATTCTGGCCAGATACTCTTGAGCACACTTCTTCAAAACTTCTTCATTCTGTTCAAATAGAATAGTTCTAATTTAATAGGTTCGTATGTTATAGTTTTTCAGGCTTACAGAGAAAATCTGGGACCACAAATATAATACATTGTTATGGACATTAAAAGACTTAAACTTTATTGAGCCATAAAGGAAAGCTTTTGGACATTATTAGGAATGTAAAGTATGTTTAAGTGGATAATTTGACCCCATCTATGGCCAACTTGACACTAACAGATATTGTAGAAAGACTAAACAATTAGAATAAGTAAGGGGAAGGTGTTTGGCCTTTAAAACCATGCAAAACGGGAACTATTCCTGGCGTAGTATATCATTCAAAACATAATAGTTGGTAATTGTTTGTGGTCATTGTTTACTCAGGGGAAAACTGCTTATCCTTGACCTTCAATATAAAAGTCTGAGACCACTGACCTTAATCACAGAATGCTTTAACACCTTATTCTTACCTAATCCTCTTTAATGCTTTTCAAGAGGTTTCACTTTATGTTATGGGTCATATATTTCCTTAGAAATGTCTTACTTTCTTGAAACCCTCCAGTGTGCTTTTCATAGTTTCATATCGTCGAAACACATCAGAGAGAGAGCGCTCCACAGAGTTCAGGTCGGCCAGAGCTGTGTCTCTTTCCATGGTCATGCCGTGCAAAGCCTTCTGGGAAGTCATTTTACTCCTCTGCTCATCCTCTGAGAGACAGTTTTGACATTACACACATTAAGCAAGCATTAGGCTTTAGATCAGTGCATAATAACAGCTTTCTTATTTACTTACCTATCATCTGAGCTATTGTCTTTTCATATTCTGCTACTATTTTTCTACAAAAAGAAATGTATTAAGGAAAAACTTAAATAACAATTTTACTAGTTAAATTTAAAAGTGGTTCAAAGGAGTTCATAACTTACCTCATCTCAGACACTTCTTGTCTGCTCTCTTCAAATTTGTGCTTCCAGCTGGTCACTTCTACTTCTTTAGTGATGATCTAGTTTGTATTTTATTGATAAAATTATGTGCACAAACTTTATTAAATGTTTCTCAATAAAGATGTTGTTTTTTTGACTGTATATGAGTTTACCTCTTCCCTGATGAGAGTGAGTACAGCCTGCTTCTCTTCTTCACTAATGCAAATGGAGTCAAGCACCTGACTTCCCGTTTTCATATTACTTCCTGTGGCCCTGTTCTTTGTGTTGTCGGGCTCATCACTCTGGAAAGAGAGAAAGATAATACACTGAGCAAAAGAGAAATATCCCCAAGAAGCTACACCCCAGCCCATCCTGCTGCCTGTGTAATGTGTCTACATGAAAAAATAAACATAGCTGTTTTTAGTTAAATTGCACACAAAAGGCATATCATTATTTAGTCTTTTCCACCTTTAAAGTTGCTTTGTCCATAGTTTTCATTTCGGCCGTTCAACGATTATGGCACGTATAAGGTAATCCTATTACATATATATTAATCCATCTGTCACTTCAGAGGAAAAAGATGGTGGCTGTGACTTACAGTGTGCAGTAAAAGTAGAATATAATTACAGGCTTTTTGAAAACATATCCGCAGAATGAGTGAGTCAAGTTTTTTTCAATATGAAAAGCTGCTGTGGGGTGGAGCCAGAGGCATTATGTATTGTTTTTGGTGTACATATTACTGCACACCAAAGGTGTGTATAAAGATTGCCAAGTGCACCATCTAGTGGCCAATGACTAAGCAGCTGCTACACACTCTGGATCTGTACTCAAGTTTCCCAATAATGGAGGAGACTATGGTGACCCTCCATACTCTAATTTTTGCCTCAATAGTCTAAAAATAATCTGAACAAAAAATTATTCAAATTAATTATACTTTGTACCTGCAGTATTGAATATAGAAGTAGCTATATTTGATCTGCTTTTAGTCTTTTTATTAGCCAAAAAAGTCACATTAATCTCCATATATTGTATTGTATTTTATTGAAAAAAAAATTCTGATTCAAATATAGATCACTTGTGCTCCCATAGTCTCAATATTTGTGGGAAACATTGAGTCAAACAGAAAGTCAAAATACAGAAATAAAGAGAAGACAAATGTAGTAACTTACCAAAGAGCAACAGTCAGACTCTGCAGATTTCACACGGCAATCTCCAACTGGAATAAATACAATTATTCATTTATTACTCAGGACCATCATCAGAACAGTGAAGTATATAAGTAACTACTCACTGGTCTGGTCATGGTCTGGTTTAACCCCAACTGTGACGGCCAGCTTTTCTTCATCAGTGGCATGTTTTCTGTGAGGCTCCTCTTGGACTTTGAGGTTCTGCTTCATTTTACAGGAGTTTCTGAGAGGAGAGATCAGAGTACAAAAGTGTTAGGACTGAGTACATTTTATTAGTGTATCATTGCCTGGTAGCAACAATGCACTGGTCAGACCAATGTGGTGTAGCAGGTACAGCATGGAGGCCGAGCAGCAGAAGCAATCAGATTTTTACCATGTGTGAAATGATACCAAAATTACTTTAAACTGGAAGAACAGAATTTGCATCCATTTGATTATTTTCATTGGGTATTTACACAATAGATGCAATGATGGGGACCCACATTGCTGAAGCAGGCTGAACTACTTACAGCATAAGACAGAGGAAATGGACTTGCTCAGCAGTCCTGATGCCACATTTAGAGAAGGGAAACACAATGACAAGTCTGAGGTGTAGATATGTTATCATAAAGATGAAGAAAATAACAAAATGTATTACAAGAATTAGCCACCAGATGGCAGCATTTGTCACAATAAACTGTGAGGCTAACCTCCACATAAAACAACAGCTACAACTTAAACATTTGTAATGATGACCAAATACTCTGAACAGAAAAGTCTAATCTTAGTTTAAGAAGCTTACAACAATTCCTCACAGTTATACAAAGCAGTGGTTAGATGAAAAAGTGGTAATTGCTCAGTGGTGAGTCATCTCCACTTGGTTTCAGTAAATGTTTAGAAGCAGAATGACTGAAGTGGGAGTCATTTAGCACCAGTAAAATCTACTCACGTGATCATTGTGGCTTTAGGTCCTTCGAGGCTACAGCTCAGTTTCTCAGAGTTCATGTTGCCGTTAAGTAAGTCACTGTCCACATAACTGTCACTGGGGGAAATGAGGTTTGAGTCTGGATTTGAATCTGAAGATATGGGTGCTTCATCATCCACCTCTGCAGGATCTGGCTTGGAGTGGACGGAGAGGGAGGGTGGGCGCATGGTCGGAGTCCGAGGTGAAGGACTGGCTTTGGAGCCAAGGGTCAAGTTGAGGTTTTGGTCCAGACCAAAGCTGTGTGGTGGGACGGTGTTAGGGGTGGAACTTGTGAGGTCAGCTGTAGTGTTAACTTCAGGTGATGCTGGAGCAATGTCCTGATTGGAGTTCTGGTCCAGAAAGTGGTTTGAGGCATCATATGGGGCTGTGTAAAACATCACACATCATTATGTAATGCAAAACTATTTCCAGGACTCAGATCTGTAGTTTTGTCAATGTGTTGTTATTGCCAGATCAACCAAAACCCTCAACTTTCACTACTACTCAGTCTCCATCCCCCTTTCACAATACTTTATTGTAATGTCAAATAAAAACCTACCGGCTGAAGGAAAAGCTAGTAACAAAAAAGTGCTAAAACTAGTGCCAAAATGAGAACAAATATGAATACATAAAACAGAGTTAGGCCTTCCCTAAATAGTTTTATGATGGTCTCAATCTAAATCAGAACCACAGTGTAATTTTACTGAAACTACCATTATTTTGTGTTGAAAATGTTGAAATTTTAGAATTCACGGCTACACTACTATAAAGCTTATACAAGTAATGATTATTTTAGGCTATTTTGCAGTATGCTAGAGATAAACACTGTGACTTCCCCTTGGAATACTTCTCATCTTGGAAAATCATGACCGCAACAGCTTCTTCTGTTCAGTCACACCACTTCCAAAACAGTAGCCTTTCTGTTAGAGATAAAAATAAACTAATGTACCTACACAATAAAGCTGACCTGGTCCAACAGAGCTCTGCTAACACAACACCACTGTGCTATGAATGGAGTTACTGATGTTTTTTACCTTGACCAGCTCCAGCTTCACACAGACAAAAGACTAATCTGTTACTTATTACTTTATGTCCTGCTGTAGCTACAGACTCTAGATGAAACGTGGGTACTTTCTTAAGCCCACGCCCTTCAGACAGAGCACCAGATGTGGAGGAGCTCCACCCAAAAAGTCATTCTGACCACACACCAGCACACAGCCTAGCAACTAAAACAGCAGCTCAGTTTCACAACACGGTGCAAAAGAGGAAAAGAAGATGAAGGGGGAAGTGACAGACAGATACAAACAAACCTCTCTGTGCTGCTTTAGAGACACTGTGCACCATAGCATGCGGTTGGTCTCATGAACACAGGGTGATCCCCGTCAGCTATGTAAGGCTCATTATTATTAAAACTCCACAAAGACTATGTTTAGAGTCTACATTATGTCTATAGAGTATGCATACATCTTTAAAAATTACAAAGTAGAAAGTAGAAAATAGAAATAATACATTTTGACTGTATACACTTTCTCAGTGCATATATCACAAACAATAATCACAGGAAAAATAACATACTATAGTAAAGGTTATATCAGGGTGTCTAAATATCACGTTACTTAGACTCATGATACAATATCAGTATTTCGATTACATCAGCAATGAGGTTGCATTGTTGCATGGATTTCAATGTATTTCAATGTCAGTAGAAGGCCAGATTATTTGCTGGTGAATTTATGTTGTGGTTAAACTGGAATCATTACAAAAACTCAAAATATAATTTCTTATTTTTCTACTTTCAATTCTATGGCTGTGCAGTTCACCAAAACCTGGGGCAAAGCCACTAGTTGTCTGATCTACAGTGGCTTTCAAAACATAGACACACAAGACATTAGTAAAATAATATAGGCATAATCAAACTGTAACTCTGCACTTCCTCTGTTGGTTTATTTTTGACTGTAGTCTATAATCATAGCCTAACCCTAACCCATCAAATAATTGTGATTTCAATCGTTACCCAAATCAGTATTAGTTTTTAATATAGGACTCCATTTTAAAATCTAATTTAGCAGTTTATTCTGTTCTTATCCCAATATATAAACAATTAGTATATGTATTATGTATGTTTATGTGCCTGCATATAATCAAAGAATATGGAAAGGAAAAACTGCCAAGAAATCTACAATTTCCCTTCTGCATTAATGAAACATTTCTGAACTCTGTCTATTCAGGCTGTGCTGTTCCCATGGTAACGCAGTGAAACCAACGTTGCTGAAAGCAACAACAGTGTTGAAGGAGCGAAGAAAAGAAGCGCTGAAGCTGGCAGCGCTCTGCAGATTTAGAGGCTACATTCAAAGATAAACACGATCGAGTTATGTAATCACACCCATGCGCTGACAAATGAATCACGAAACTATTTAACTCTCTTGTGATCTCAGTAAACAAAACAACGTTGCAGTCTTTTGTACAGTCTTACCTATGTGGTTTGAGTTGTCCAATTGTCCCAGTAGTTTAGCCACTCCCGGGGATTCTGCCTCTGGAGTGCCAAATGCCCCTTCTGTATCTGAACTGTGGAAAAGCAAAGAAAATGTATTTAGTTTAGATTTTAACATGGCAAAATATTCAGGTAACATGAAGATATAATAAGATTATTATATTGTTATAAGATCATTTACGGCAGCTATTGTTACCCGAATCACATACACATTGGGATAAGACATGAAAATATAAAATAGCTAATTGTGATCAAAAGGATGAAAATACTGGTTTGTGTGCTTATCATCAATTACACAATCAAATTTTCTGTAATTTTCCCTTACAAATAAAATTAAAAAAGCACAATTACATAATAGCTGTATTCACCATAGGAAATGATTAATGCCTTTTTAAGTACATGATGTACATAATTAATTTGAATATATTTCATGACACGTATGCTATTATTGTTAATTGCAGTGATCATGACATGATGATCATCACATACAATGTCACTATTGTCTCAAGTCTATGACAAAGGGTATTAGAGTTCAAAGTGGTCTGAAAATAGACAATGTGCTTTTATTGTAAAGGAAGGAGAGAGAGGAAATGTTGCTAAAGCTCTCCACCTGCTTCCTTTGCTGCCTAAAAAGCGCACACACATGGGTTCTGTTTTTAGGACATGGGCTACTCCTGCATGTCTTTCTTGGACCCCTAAAAAATGGACAACTACCCATAATCTTAAACACCTTTAGTCACATGACTTAGGGGCCCGATGTGAAACCCCCTGAAGCAGAACAAGTCTCCACAAGTGACTACAGAAGGGTTTTATTCCCCAATGTCCCACTGCAGTCTTCAGTCTGTGCGCTGCCAAGACACTGGGCTCTGATTTATTATTTGGGAAGGGGGGCCCACACACTAACAATAGAGGCAAACGGGGGGAGAGTGAAAGTTGGTAGTCGATGTTTTCTCGTTCTCACCCGCCTAAATGCAAATCAAAATATTTACTGGAGATGTAATGGAAAAACACTACAATAAAACACGCCAAGTTTAGACAGAAATTCAAACATTCACACATCAAGTTAATCCTAATTTACATATCAAGCCTCACATTGAATTGTATCCCAAAGTTGGCCCCAACCTGCCTTACAATCCTGTGTGGTTACTTAGATACTGGACAGTGGCAGAAAGCAGAGGAAAATAAGGCTTCTTCCCTCCCCCCCAAATATTTCTATTCTTGAATCTCTTTCAAATAAATCAGCAAAAACAGACAAAGACCATCACATGATCTATAATGTTTTGCTCAGAAGAATCAGGGTGGTTATCACGTCTCCATATTATGTCTAAGTAGTTGTTTTAGCAGTGTGACCTTGCAGAAATTCAGGGAAGATGGAAAGAATTTAAGATGAAGCCACAGCGTTGATCATTTTATGTCTGATATACCACCACCTGTCAGTATGACTCAGGGGAACTGCTCTCATCAAACACACAACCCACAAACACAGCCACACAAAAATGCCTTACTTGTCCTCTCCTTCATTTGTAGCCTTCTCTTCTCCTGTTCCTCCTGTCACTGCTGACCATGTCCATTTTGCCCACTGGACCGGAGACAACCAGGACATCCCAGCAGAACCAAAATAATGACACACACACAGACGTACAGCAGCAAACTTCCCTCAGAATCGATGCAACATAGAGTGCGTCAGTGTCCCTCTCCTTGCAACTGTCTGCTATTCCTGTTTAATCCAATTCCTCTGTGTTTTTCCAGTCCTGTTCTGTGTTGTCAGAGGAGAAGAGACGTTTTCTGCGACTGCTTTGCTTTGACTCTGTGGCAGATTACCAGAGCATCTGTAGTCACTCCCTCTCTCTCTCTCTCTCTCTCTCTGCACTGTTCGTCTGGCTCTGTGATCAGCTGGTACGCACACACACTCCCACACACACTCCCACACACACACTGCCTCACAAACCAGCTTCAGTTTCACAAGTTAGACTGTTACGCATCCGATGTTTATGGTTTTTGCTGTAAAAAATAAACGTTTTTCCACATAAAATGGGAAAAGACTCTGCCTGTGAGTTGGTGTCTAGAGAACCAGGAAGGGAGGTTAGAAGAGGAAATGTCAAACAATGTATTTAGAAGAATGTGAGGGTGTGTATCTAACTCTGCAATTTAGAGCTGTGCCTCAGGGTAAGCTACCTTTATCTATTTTGCATCAATACAATCTCACCAAACTGCTTTTAACTGTCTAGACATGTGAAATTGAAATTGTAGAAGAAGAAATCTGAGAGGCAAATAGTGTGTGCACATTATTTGAAAGTAACATGATCCGTTTGATCATTTGTTTGTTTTGTCCATTGGTGGAATAAAATAAGATTAAAGATTATAAAGATTACATAGGACCTTGTCACCACCCAGGTAAATAAACAGATACTGAATAGCTACTAATATTTCTGGATAATCTGTGATATGATAAAGAAAAATCACTATTAGATCAGTGCCTTAAAAATAAATAAACAATACAGACTTTTAATAATTGCCATTTGATATAAACTAATTATATAAACAGATTTCCTCCTATAAACTCTAAATTCTGCAAGAAACCTTTTACTGAGAAAGGCGTGGCTGTATACCTCCTGACTGCATAGACCCAAGCATATCCTGGTGATTAGAAAGAACTGACCATTTCCATGAACATTCGATTAATTCTACAGTCCTAAACAAAAGCTGCACTAAATTGACTAATCACCAAAATATCCAGGTCAAATCAATGCCTACAACCTAGATTCAGTGTTGTTAGTGTCGTGGTCAGCCTTACAGAGAATTCATTTGGATAAAAGCTCCTGCTATCCCTGCTCCTTAAATGTCTCAGGGGCAGTTCATCAGCGCTTATGTAACTGTGAGTCCACACGTTCACATTTATTCTTCTTTTTATTTTCAGTGGGATACACTTGCAGAATCTAGGCCACATGTCCGGCAGAAACCATAAACCATGACTAATCCAATATAGAGGAAATATGGTTTTCCACAGTAAAAGGTGAATTGGGGAAAAAAAAAATGAGCAGGAGTTAAGATGTTTTTCTCATTATTTGCTCTTGAAGGTTCACTGATGTTTAACGATCACACATGAAAGACAAGTCAGAAGCCCTGTGGACATCAGGCAGCTGTATTTGTAGGAAACGTCTCAGTAAATAACGCCACACACTGCTGAATACATAAAGAGGCACAATCCTGCATAAAACTGGGGCAATTACAACGCTGGTAAACTGAAAACAGCAATTATAATGGGGGGACAAGATAATACAGGATAATGAGGTTGGCACCAATTTGGCTGCAAAAAAAAAAAAAAAAGAAAAGATGAAAAGAGATATTTAGTTTTGAGGCTGAACCAGGACCTTCTGAAACATTCCTTCATTGCCTGCTTTGTTTGCTCTTAGTCTTATCAGTGAAGACAACCAAGAAGTCAAACCTGTATTCATTTTGGCTTGAGGTGGGAATAGTCTTATGTAATGTTATCTCAAGTACAGCTTGGAGAAACAGTGGCAAACCTCACAAAGGTATATGCAAAGTCATGGTCTAATGCACAAATGAACAGATATATAGATATTTAGGTATATAATTAGAAGTGGAGATGGGGTCCAAGAATAGAATGTATAGCATGACTAACATACTCACAGTGCAGTGCAGGGGTTTCTGTTTAGCACAAAAAGAATGCTCTCCCATAATCACCAATTACACTCTGACTGATGGCAGCATATGCGTCTATGATCTAAAAATAGATCAGTTGTGATAACAGCTGGGATGCATACACTTACATTGAACTACTTCTCAAATAACATGCTTGATTTTTGTTGACACGTAACCCAGGCGTTCAACATCAATGTACAATTAGTTCATTAAATGGTTATTAATTGTTAATTTGTTATTTTGGAGATGTTCATGGCTTTTTGCAGAAATCCACCACTAACTGAGCTTGGCTAAGGCACTTTGTTGTTATCCTTTCCCTCAGTGTCTGCTGAATCATTGAACTGCTTTGCTCTAGCGCCATCTGGTGGCTGTGGGTTAAAATGGCTTAAACAAGGATGAGGTTATCCCTACTTTACAACACAAGAAAAAATTAAAATGAATCCCAAAATGAAAACTAAAATGAATAAAATATAAGAGAATGAATTGAGTAAATTGCCTTTATGAAAGTAGTGCTTTATGAAAGCACTAACATGTGCACAAAACCTTGTGCACATGTTAGTGCACAAGGTTTTAATGACTCAGTTTAGATCATTTTTAAATAGTGGCATTTTAACATATGCAAAATTAACACATTTAGTATGTTGCTACTTTCGAAAAACAAAATAGAATGATTTCAACAAATTAACCTGTAATGGAGCATAACACTAAGTAGTGCATTATGGGCTGTGGGGAGTTTAATTTTCATTGATAACTGATTAACAAATTGATTCATGCAATGTTACACAATTGAAGTAATCTGATTATTGTCATTAAAATGTAAAAAAAGAAAAAATCTTATGGAATTATTTTTCGTTTATAACTACCTCAGGGATAGTAAAGGGGCTGTTGAAATGTGTACATACATTTTCTTTTACTTTAAATTCAACATAGTAGTCTTATGTAAGAATAACCATGTAATAAAAAGAGAAAGATGAATGAGAGCTAAAAATGGAGTAGGGAGCATGAAAGCATCCTAGGAGACTTTGAAAGCCTCAGCTCTTAGTTACAATAAAAGAAGTGAATAGCTACATCACCACAATGACAAGACAGGTTCAATTAGCTATTTATAGAACGCTGCAAATATCCAGTTGAATGGGCAAGGCTAAAATATACTGTAAAATATAATGGTATGATGGAAATTCAGAGATACATCAGTCCCAGATAAAGTAAAATGACTTTGTGTCTACAAGTTATAACATGCTCTAAATTCACAGCATTCTCTCTCTGTTTATTTAATGCAAGATGTATGACCAGACCTACTCACACTCCTTTCATTAACCCAGTTCGTTTGCTTCTTCTCCTTAAGATCTGAAAGATAGAACAGTAAAGAAGCAAGTCTAGACAAAAGCACTGGCTATCCAGTACAAATCTACCTGTCTGACTTGTTCTGTATAAATTGATGGAATTATAAGCTCTGTACAGCTCAATTTTTCCTCAAGCAAAGTTTACCTTTGGCAAACAAAATTAACCTGGAGGTTGTGTTATTTTAGTCCTTACTTGCAACTGTTCTTCCGTGGAGAGCCTCTCCCTTGCAGACTGCTGTGCGACCCACCCATGGTATACCAGCTATGTTGAAGCTTCAGATTTATCCCAGATGCTTTTGGATTTGGTTGTTTCCTCTACTCCAAGGTGCATCCCGGTCTCTCTTCGGGACGTGCAGGCTCAGAATCATAACCTCATCCTGTTCTGTTCCTCATGACTAATATTATCTAACCATCCTTGTATTCACTCCCTTGCCTTTCCAGTAATTTTGTTGACAGTGAGTCCTCTGGAGCACCACACTTGAATAGACTTCTCAACAGTCCCGCCTCCTTTTCTCTTCCTCCATCACTTTTCATTTATTTACACAGCAGCTTACAGTCTCTTGTCAGCACTGCCACCGTCCTCAGAAAAATAAATTAAGAGTTGTTTGCATGGCAAAGGTTAGTAGGCACACTGTGTGGGGTGGGGTCCTGGTTCATTAATGTGTTTGTATGTCAGTAGGGTATTGTAATAAGGGTCAGACTATTGTTCCAGAGAAAAGAGCCTCTTCTATTGTAATCCAAGTGAATAGAAAATCTGACACTGAAAGGGAAGAATGTAAGAGCTAGGAGAACACAGTGCCACTTGTTGTGCCCAAGTCCCTACCTGCTGTGACTAAAAGCTTGTGACCAACCTTTGTGTTTGTACAATAGAAGAAGTTTAGTTTAGCCAAAGCATATTCATATATGGTCAGAAACAAGGTAAATTAAATCCCCTTTTCCTTTGAATACAGTAAAGGACACAAGTACATACCTTCTTCCTTTTTTGATAGATTAAATAACGTCCCTTTCAGTAAAATAATGACTTCCATTCATCACATGATCAACTATGAAAATACACTCCACATGACAAAACACTAACATTATTCAAATATATTATTACTCAATTATAATACCCACTCGTTATCCGGTTGCACTGATATTATGTTATGTTATGAACTTTTAATGGAGTAATAAGGAAAGGCTATTGTCATAAAAGCACAATAAAATCTTATTATAGATCATGGCTCCTATACAAAACATCCATTGATTAGTTTCAGTGTCTCTTGAATGACGCATGCGCAGTATTATGACACTATTATGACACACCGGGCTCCAGTGGTTCCAGCATGCCCTCAGTGATTAATGACCACATACCACATGAGTGATGAAGCACTGGCATTACTAAGATCTTAAGTCAGTCAGTATTAATACTGTTATGAGAGTCCCAAATAAATGGACATAAAACATTTTATCAAGTAGATTTATTAGTATGCTATTTTATGTACACAGTGAAAATATGTTTATCACTTAAGTGTTCTTGTAGAAAAGTGAAAATAAGAGTAAAAATAAGATGATGAATGAATAATCATGAAATGACAGACCAAAACAGTACTATTCTCAGTGCAAATCCACCATCATAAATGAAAGACATTTCTGACAATAAGTATCAATGTAATTTGCCAACTGTAAAATGTTTTCACACTTTGGCATAAGATAAATATAAAATTTTGCTTTAACAGCAACCAGTACTTGTTTTGAACAGTCTGTAGTAATTTGGTTTTATCTGATTTGAAGGCTGAACACAATAAAGCTAATCTTTCAATTAAATAAAAAGATATTCTAATATGATCATAATTTTCAATGATGCAAGAAATTACTTCAGTAGTATTCTACTGAAAAAATGAAGCTGCCGAGCAAGTTGAAACACACCAATAATTATCTTTCAGAGGTCAATCATATTCAGGTGCTAAATTACAATAAAGATACCAGATGAGGTCTGAGAGGTTAAGAGACAGACAGTATATAGTTAGTTTCTTTACAGTTCATTTGTTTTACAATAGTATTCATATTTTAATGTAAAAGCATTTAAAACTAATTTAATACATAAACAAGGTGTTTGTGGTTGTAACATATGCAAGCCTTCCATGAACTTCCTACACAACATATATTTAGAATGATAGTTAGAAGGATATGTAAATAAGGGAGTTAAAGTGCATTGGAAAAAAATACCAAAAGAAAACATTTTCTGAATTGAAGCCCAGTTTGGGGTAGTGGGCACCAAATCCATACAAACTACTCCCATATGGTAAAGCAATGAAAAGGCCTAACTTCAATACTGCTGAGGCTGGTCAAAAGCCACATCAAGTTTGTCATATATTTCCCTTAGAACTAGAAGAGCAGTATCCTCCGACTCCCTAAAAAAAGAGCAAAAGATCACAGTGCATCAGACACAACAAAACAAGACAAGACAGTTGGCCATCTTAACAAATGACTCACCAGTAGCACAGGTGGGACTGGATAGCAAACAGGTATTCATTGAAGCTCTCAATGGGTTTCTCTTGAAGAACATAGTCTATTCTACGCCCTCCATTCAACATGCCCATTTTGATCTGCGGTTGCTCCGGCTGCTCTGGGGAAACTGGGAACTCTGCCTCAACACATTCACCTGCAGGAACAAGAGTTGGAAAAATGAGCCCCAACACGCTCCAAGTCCCTAATAAAAAAACAGTGAAAAGGGCAAAAGAGCGCCTGGAGTGGAGCATTACATAACACAACCCATTTGAGGAAATAAATTACCATGTGCATCTTGTAAGTTTTCCTCTGTTGAAGAGTCTCCTGCTTCAACTGGTGGCAAAGCTGCAACAGGGAGTCGAGCAAAGGACTGCCATGCTGTCCGCAATGAGCCCAAGACATTATTTTTTATGTCCATGCCCATACGAGTTAGGCTGTCCTTCAATTCTGAATATATATAAAAGAATGCATAAAAACACAATCCAGTTAGTTGCTTACAAATAAAAAAGCAAATGTTTACCCAGATGCATCCTCTTGCGGCCTTTATGGTGAGGTATGAGCATGGGCTCCAAATCCACATCTGACACAATCATGGGCTCTATCCGATAAGCTACAGGATCATACTGCATAGTAAATAAAAACTCTATTAGTCTGAAAAGCATATATAAAAGATAATAATAATTATAATTATAATAATAATAACAACAATATAGGATCTTACAGGGTGATAGATGTTGTAAAAACTCTTGCAGGTTGGAAAGGTGTAGTTTGGATCAATGCGTTTAAGCCCACGCACAGTCAAAAACATCCCAATGGGAGATCCAAATGCAAAAAATGTCTGTGGATGGAATGCCAACTGTGGGTAGTCAATGGAGACCTAAAAGACAGCAAGAGTTTTTCATTAATTATTTTACAAAAAACAAAATAAACACATTTTGTTTCAAAGACATTAAAACAACACAACACAGGGCTGAGTGATGTTTCACAAAAAACATGACTGGTTTCCAATCATGCAAGACATCTAATGATAGAGATCACTGAGCTCTTCCACCTTAAGACCACACTAAGATTGGGGTTGAGCTGAAAAACTAATGTGCGACTTCAGGCCAGACACAGACACACCTGTCCCTTCGCTATGCCTCCATTGGTCTGTCCCGGCAAGCAGGGAATGAGAAAAGCAGTAACATAATGGTTTTATTGAATATGCTACATTTTAAAAGCGTTTTCTGGACCCCTAATACCGGTCTTTATGTAATATTATTTACCTGTCCGATGCCTACATCAAAGTGCTCGTAGTCAACAGCACTGGTGACAGACTGGGCTCTGTGCAGCTGGGACTGCACCAACCCTGAAGGTTGATTATCATTGTGATCACTGGTGGATGAATCCTGAGAGGAACCATGCAATTCTAGTGTCAGAAACACTGGACTTTGCCTAGCATCCTAACAACAGGAAGTAAAACAACACAAAATTACAACTGATGTAATTTCTATCATAGTAAATTTAGTTCAGATAACATTTCCAAATACTCATAACAAACCTTTGGGAATACTTTTCTTCTGGCAGCATTTAAGATCTTTTTACGAGGACCAAGAGGAATTCCTAAATCTTTAAGGTCATTGTCGTGGCATAGAGCCTAAAATGAATATAAAGAAAAGATGATAATCACGCATTCTGTATGTTCATGTTTATGTATTTACAAGTATTACCAAAGATTGAAGATCTAAGTCTTCAGCCTGTAGAAGGCTCAGGTACTGCTGTAAGTCCATATGGGCCAGAAACTGCTCCAAAGTCTCATGTTGTGCTTGGCAGTTTGACTCTTCCCTGGGAATCTTCCAAAAAGAAAAAAATAACAAAAAAACTGTTAGTTGTAGATTTACAAGTATATATACTGTATATACATTAAAAGTGATGATTATAATCATACTTTCACTGTGTTGGCCTGCGATCCAGTCCTCTGATTTGTTAACATGTCAAATAGTATCAGTGAGCCTACATGGTAAAAATATGTCAGATTTATTATGTTAACATGTTCATCTTTATTGTGTAGAATTGAAAACCCACCCAGGCTGTGGCCCACAATAGAAACTGCCCCTTTAAACTCTGGATGTCGCTCTTTGAATAGTGTATGTAGTCTGTTGATCTCTGAGGCCACAGTGTCCACTATAGTCTGACAGTATGTGGGGCTGTTATAGAAAAACAGATCCAGTAGAGTATCATTGGTGAAGTGTCTCAACCGACTAATACTGGGCAATGTTATGCGCTGAATGTCCCTGATAAAAAAAGAAAATAGGTTACAGAAACTGGGTTATTGTTATGTTACCTAGATGTAGCATTTGACACATACTCATCCACGCCAGTTGCATCACCGTGCAGAGCACTGTGCCAGTTCACAGGAAGAAACTCAACCCTCCCTATTTTGTCCTCCAGCTGAGCGCGTTTGTAATGAGAGGCCAGAAGGGACAGAGACGCACTCCTGAAATCATTCACTGAAAACACAATAATTTAAATCATATAAAATTAACTCACATGTGTATTAAAATCATAAGTACTTGTCAATCGTACAACGCACCACACTGTATGATAGATCTGAAGCGAAGATCACATGCAGGACCAATGCCATGCACCATAAAAACAAGATGGTCAATATTGTCTGGCTCACCTGGAAATATATGTTTGAAATTTAAAAAGCCAATAAACTATGAATACTTGCTTAAATTCAAGTGAATAACCCATACCATCAGGTATTTCCACAGAAATGCTGTCTACGCCTCTCTTTACCGTTCTGGGCCGAGTGCTCTCTGATGGGGAGGAGACCCACTCATCTTGTGCAAATATTGGTTGATATTGCATTATGAGCTAATTGTAAGAGTAAAATAACATAGTTAGCGTGACCAACTAAGCATACCATATTAACATATATTAACATACTTTAGGGTTGTGTATTATTACAGTTTCTCCTGTGGGAAACTCCAGTTTTTTTTTCCACTCATCTTTGGTTATTGCTTCCTTATAGGCATCCTTAAAATTAAGAAGGATAAAATCATGTAAAGCAATACAATAAACATCAAGAGTTCATAAATGAAAGTCATTCTACCTCTAAACTCTGGCTAAAGTCTTCATTGTAGGGCATGAATCTGGTGTCTTTATCTCCTTTGTAGAACCAAGTGCAGCGGCGGACCTCAGTGGGCGCTTGTTCCCAGTACACAGCATAGCGCTTTCTCTCATTAATGTGCACATCATAGCGCTCTCCATCCACAGCCACCAGTACTTCCTGACTACTCCCTAATGGAAACAAAAGGCAACATCTATTATATATTGTAATATGTTTTCAACATCTTTGATATACATTATATAGCCATATTATGCAACATTTGGGTTATGGTCCACAAGTGGTCCACAAGTCAATGGCCCTTAAGGAAGGTACACACATATTACAGGGCACATTAACACATTCTAACTATTTGCAACTATTTTCCCATTGTAAACTATTGGCTATGGCTGGCTTGGGGAATAATAGTGATAAAAATCAAATTGTGATCTCATCCCTGTAACAATCTGCTATTTATCTTTTTCCCACCCACCTTTCTGATAGGTTAGCTGTATTTAACCAGTCTGAACTTACTGAAGATGACTTTTTGTGGTGGCAAGGGGGGGATTGAAACAAAACTGCAATCTGGCTCTAGGAAAATCATGATTAACTTTTTAACCATATTGCACATTTGGCACAGAAGCTGTGTATGTGCAGCTTTGCTGAAAAGAAGGAATCATAGCAGCATTGAGTAGCACAATGACAAAAAGCAGAAGTATTTTAATTGGCACCAAATTGACAAGTACAGTGTAAACTTTCCTAACAGTTATTTAAAATGGATGTTTTATTTTCCTTTTCCAGGTTAAAATGGTCCAGTGTTTTACTTACCAGTGCTGTAAGCAGACTCTAGTTTCACAGAGTCCACCAAGCTGAAGGGTTGCCAAGATGTGCTGTCATCAGCACGCCTACAGAAGAACCAGTGAGGCCGAACCTCCTGGTAGGGAGCAGGCGGCGCCTCCATGTCAAGCAGCTCAAAAGAAAAAGTGGAGGATGGTGAAGCCTCATCTACAACAGGGGTCACCTGAAACTGAGTCAAAATAATTTGCACTTCATGACTCTTAAAATAATTGTTGGAAAATGTATTAAAATTTACACAGTTCAGGAAAACTGAAAAGTACAACATATAATTGAGAATAACAGTTGTGTTAAACTCAAATGTGTAAACCAGATGCATCTGCTCACACTAACCTTGCCTTCTGGTGAAGTTTCAGTAGTCTCAGACTGTGAGTTGTTGTCCATTTCAATGGCTGTGCCTGGTGGGGCAGGTGGCTGCAGACCCACGTCCTCATCGGGACAGTCTGACATTAGCCCCAGTTCCAGGCCACAGCCCCCTGCTCAGACTCTGAGGGACAAATCTAGCTGTATGGAGAAGAAAAGGACACAAGCACGTTATATTACACTGTAAACAGTGCTTTAGCTATATCTGATTTATTCGTTTTATGAGGCCTGTTTAACATTAAATAGTGTGGCCATTATTGCAAGCATCAACTAAGGTTCATGCAATTACTGACAGCAGGTGACATAGACCTTTCACAATGTCTGCGTGATGATCTAATGCTGCCATAAAGTGCATACGTTTCATTAGTTTGATAATAATAATACTAATAATAATACTAATAATAAGCATAATAATAATAATAATAATCCAATCAATCATTTATTTATAATGGCTTTCTTAATATTACTGTCTTGTGTATAAAGCTTCACACTTTGGACTGTGCGATGACATGACAGGGTCATGTTAGCAAGTTACAGCTAAGATGGTAAAAGAAACTGCAAAGCGGCATGACCTAAATAAACTTCGCTTCGCATAATTAACATGTATGTACTATGCAGTAAACGTACCTACCGCTTCACTATGATGAAGTTAAAGTGGAGAAGTTGACATCGTGTTTATGTTTAGCTTGCTCCTCGTTAGCTAACGGAGGACAGCCCCGTGCACAGCCCCGCCCCCTGTCACTGAGCGTGCTGTGTTCAAGTCTTAAGGAAAATAGACGATTCGACATGATGACTTGATATCTTAATAAACAATACACGTATATTTTAAAGTACACTTAGAATGATAGAAACTGTAATGTTTATTTTAATCAAAAGATGTTGAATAATTTAAACTACTTATTTAACACAACATTGGTGGCGCAAGCTGCTTCAATCCCGCCTATTAGCGAACTATACTAATGAATATGTAATTAGTAGTTGTGACGATTTAAAAATATTTGACTTACTTTAATGCAAGCTAAATTAATCTGCTGACTCGAAAGTTCCCACTACTACTTTGGACGTAAAATGAGCTACAGTAGTTTCCTGACATCTTGTGTTGTAAAGTACCATCCAAACATCTGCAATTAAACTCAGCACGATTCTTGCTATGGGATAGAAAGATGCATAGGTAAAGATCAAGGCAAGTTTAAACCTCTGGATATGGCTGTGGCACATGCACACACCCTTTAGGGAAATGTATAAAAGCAAAAGTAACGCAATAAATTAAAATGTCATATTAAATTATTGGGCCCATTAGCCCATTTTTAGCCTTCTGTAGCCCTTCTGCCCACAGGCTTACATTAGAATTGTACTCTACAAGTAATACAGCTCAAAACAAAACTGACTCATGGGGCTGTAGTTCTTTCTAGTTTCTAAGCACTTGGGGGTGGGGCATGTGCAGGAGTTGAGCTTGCCAAGAGAAGGAAGACTACTGCTTTAGACACACCCAATCCAACAAAGTGAGAGACCAACACAGAATAATGAGCTTGTGTGGAGCAATAAGAGGGTGTGGCTTTTTACACACAGAAAGCAGATAAGCTACGTTTGCCTAGCATAGAGGGGCAGGAGTCACAGTCCTGAGCAGGGAGCAGTAACTTTCTCTCTGCTGCATACTTCTGCTCTCCACAGTTTTCCTGGCATTCCCCGGAAGCCATAACAACTTGTATAGTCCAGGCAGAGAAGGAAACTTGAGAAATTCCAACACGAAGACATGAAGGACAAAGTCAGGAGAGGAGGAGGCAGAAGTCAGGCCAAGAATGGTAAGAAATGCATTTTCTCCTCACTATCCCTGACCCTGCTCCTATTTGCTGCAATCCTTTATCTGTTACCTCCCTCACAGCATAATATGAAAGAGAGTGCGAGATTTCTCACTATAGTGCATAGCCTGTTTTATGCTTTTCCTAACTTCACAACAACTAGGCACTAATCAATTTCAGTAAATATTTAACAAGTAATATCTCTTTAACTTCAAATAGCTGCTGCTACAAGTTGTGCACTGACAGACTAACTCTACTAGAACCACTTAAAAAACATCTAAAACCAAGTATTTAGTCTTTCTGCATATAAAAATGACAGCCTAAAAGTATTTGTAGTATTGTCAGTGATGTTTGCCATTTCAGTAAAAGCACAACTGGTTTAACAATGTACCTCAGGTATTTCCTAGATTCCTTTGCCAAATCAACTACTGGCTACAGAAAACAATGCCGTATTCTTAGTAGTAGTAACTTGCTCCAATAAATGCACGGAGAATCTGCAGAGAGGAGGGATCTTTCTTTAGCCAATCACAAACACAGAATCGTTTTGGGTGTCTTCCAGAGTTTAACTAGTCGCAGAGTGACAGGAAGAATTAAGGAATTGCAGTGCAAACAATACTATACTACCCAAATTGTTGAACATAGTAGTCATGCAGGTGAACTATCCATGCTTCACTGACAAACTATAGTTTATATGTTTAAGAGGCTCAACATGCCCGCACAGGGTGTGGCTGTCCCTTCACCCTGAGATGACATGAAGGCCAGTAGGCAGATTCAACAGGTTAAGTCACACTGCGGATTGAGGAACACGCTGAGTCCTGCTCAAGTGATGAATCTTCAGAGCTAAAATAAAGACACACCCACATTAACTAAACTTTACATAATTCATAAGTCACCTTTGGGCGCTCTCCCATAGAACCTCATGTCAAGATTTTTTGTGATTAGCATTATAATTAAATCAGATGATGGTATACATCTTATTTTTTTAAATGGCTTTTTAATTATCTTTTTAAATTGGGATCATTTATTGTATAAAGATCCACAAAACGCAAATGCACCACCTCACAAACTATTGAATGAGATTGTTTGTGTTTTTTCTTGTATCAGATGACACAAGCTCTGCCAGTGCAGATCTGAAAAAAGATGAGGACACTTTTTCTGTAAAAATACAGGGGGCAGGAGTGGAGCAGTTTGAACTGCAGGTAAGACTTGTATTTCACTTTAGGCAGACCATAATCATGCAATAAACATGCCTGTGTTCTTGGTAATTCTTTGTAGGTACATGGATTCTGGCTGGTTCAAGATGCCATAATGACACTGCTTTCAAAGGACGAAGTGTTTCCTCGCTCAAATCTGTCCCTGTCTCTCGCTGGAGCAACTCTTGACCCCCTCTCACAAATGCAAAGTCTTAAAGGATTCAAACCTGGATCTATTCTTCGTCTAACTGAAGGTACATTGCAGTTACACATTACGAAGAACTTACCTTAATTTTTGTATTGTATAAAAGCCAAAAAAAAAAAAAATCAATTTGTAATGCAATTTCATAATGTTACATAAGTAGCAACATGACTGAGTGGTCCAAAACAAGCTCCTCCATGGGTGAAACACCTGCAATTGAAACACTGTTAACTTATATAAGCTTATATAAGCATTCTCGGCAAGATATCTCTACAGTGTATGAGATGAAAATTTGAATTTAAGTCCATTTTCACTACATTCAAAAATATAATGTCAGAGTTTCAGATAAAGGGCAGGGACCTATACAACTCTTATGAAATATGTACTGTTTTACTGTGAAACAGAGCCAAATAGGGCACTAATGTTTGACCCGATCATTGTTTGAGAGATGTGAGATGTGCTGAGAGAGATTTAGAATTTTTAGTTTCATGTAGATATGTCCAGTAATGACCTTAAATCAGGACACATCTGCATTGTAACAGTTTAACAGCAAATTCTAGCATTGGAATCCCCCATGATCGCTAAGTTGTATTATTTTTTATTGTATAAGTTTAAAATAGTATATCTTCCTTACATATCCCCAGAGCCATACACTGCTCACTCCGCTCGACTCCACTTGTCTCGTGTGCTTGAACTACTGAGAACATCTGCACCTCAGGACGCACTGCGAGAAGGACGCTCACCGAGTATTTTGGACACCATCACGCAAAGTCATACACAAGGTGGGTACTCATGTCATGGCCAGAGTAATAGAGATAATATTTACTATCAAAGCAAAAAAATTGATACATTTTACATTAAGGAGACAATATGAACATTGTTGGCTTTATCTTTCTTGTACAGATACAACTTTACAAAATGGAAAGAACCTCAAACGCTCTTTAAGTAATACAAAAACAGAAGTAACAAATCAAGACAACACCCCTGAGTATTTGCTCCCTGGTTCTCATGAAAGACCTCTAATGGCTCTGCTACCAAATAGTTCACAACCAGAGGTAATTCATGAGATTTGAATAATTGTGAAGATGATTAGAAAATAACATAACATTTTCCACATCAGGCTCCGAGCTGTGTGAGGGACCTGTGCCTCAGCTGCTGGAACCCTCCTCCAGGACACAGAAAGATGCAGGGAGACTTTCTGTACATTACTGTGGTAACAACAGAGGGACGGCGCTGTGACATAACCTCCTGTCCAAAAGGCTTTTTTCTCAATAGGTATCAAATACTTTATTTGAGCATTAACTCAGTAGCAGAAGTTCTTATGTGCTTGCCTTATCCTATTCTAATTTTCAAACCACAATGTTATTTAATGTAGTCTACAAACAGTTTTTATGTATCTTAATTTCAGGTCTACTGAAGAAGTGTTTGATCCCCGTCCAGCACAGTCAGCTCCCGTCTGCCACTGTTTCACCGACCTTCTCTGTCACCTCAGCCCCACATTCAAACAAGCATTTACCATTCTCAAAAACAAGTGAGACAAATGATTTACATCAGTTCATATGAATCAGTTGTACCCTAAGGATAGCTGTAATAAAGTAGCTTTCTGTCCTTCAGGTTTCACTTGCCCCCACTTGAGGCCTTGCCCACCCCTTATCACACCTTGAGCTGGTTGGGGCCGCCCTGCTCCTCTCGTGTTCATAAAAACGCTTTCAGCAGACTTGGAGTAGACGAACAGCCAGCACAGGTTACTTTAAACACAAACTGTCAAATCGTGATCATAGATGTGCCCCTGACAGAACCAGGGGAGTGTCTGACTCTTTCATTGTTTAAAGGCTCCTGACTGGAATGAAGAGTTGCAAGCGGCCAGAGACCTACCCCAAGGAAGCCTAGAGGAGAGACTGCAAAGAGACAAAGCTCTGCTACAGGTATCAACAAACAGTGCAGCAAATGTCCCCTTTAGACCTCTATCAGGGCACTGGTAACTATAGTAATCTCACATAAGTGACAGACACAAATCAAAATGTTCAGGATTGTTGTTCAGTTACTCAAAATAGTGCAAAAAGTTTTATGTATCTAAATAATTCTTTTTACTCCTGTCTAGAACAGGATCATACTTAAAAAAGTAAATACAATAAAACGCATTGCCATTCAGTTTTTCCTTCATTTGACAGGTCAACAGTGCATTTGTCAGAGCTGTGACTCGAGGAGCAGAAAATGTTATAGATGGTTTTGTGGAACCTGTGAATGGAAATCCTGAGGACCCAGCGTTCCTATGGGATGGTCTGTTTATGAGCCAAGGAGCTACAAGTGACGTGTTTGGTGGAGAAAGAGGACGGAGGTAAGGAACAGTAAAACAGTTCACATACATATATACAGCTGTGTTGCTGTGATGTCTCAACCTGTAGTTTTTGTTCTGTAGAGCAGCCCAGAGACTGGAGCTGATGGGGGTCCAGGCCTACAGTGACATAGAGGGGCCACAGGGACTGCACACGCTGCCCACGGCGGTGGTGGACTATAGAGGGGTGCGTCTTTCCGCTCAGGGCCTGGCTCCAGGTATAGAAGGCTCAGAGCAGGACAAGGAAGCACCTCCAGCATCAAGGTATAATCCACCACGCTATCATGTACAAAGCAAAATTAATACCTTTTTACTAACATGTGTATCCATTATGGCTGACAGAGGCCTTTTGTATGGAGTGAATGCTGGACCCCAAGAATCCCCCCAGCGCAGACGTCTACTTGAATACTTAGCACAAGCAGCCAAAGTTCTCTCCATTCAAAGACATGTCATTGTGTCACCCAAAGGAAATGTGGTGCCACTCTTCACATCCATTGATGCACAGGGCCTTGTAGGAGCTGATCGGAGGTTCTATGTGCTTGACGTCTTTAGAAGCTTCCCCGCTGATGCCAACTTTTGTCCAGAAGCAGATAAAGA
>KN516333.1:49244-70396 GCA_000787155.1 Scartelaos histophorus
GAAGATGTAGACCAAGAAAATGGTCAAGATGAAGTCAAAACTACTTTTTGGCCTGACAATTACTGTTCAGACACTGGATTTCCAAAGTCTTTTCCTCATGGGCTCTGTAGACTAAGACCAGAGTTGCTCCAGACATTTATTCAGCACAAGTAAGTTTCAGTCATGACAAGATGATATCACAATAAACATGTTACTATAACTATATACTTAATTTAATATATTTAATTTAGACATAATCAGTTCAATCACATTGTGAAGGAGAAGCTTGATGAAAATGGGGGTTTTGAAGAGAGTGCAGAAGCAGGTAAGGGGTTCTAAACATTACTGCAGTAACTTATCCTGCTTGGAAATAAAGGCTTATAATATTTTTTTTCTTATGGTAGCTGATGCTCGGTCTTCAAATGCTATCAAAGAAGCTTGTAAAGAAGTGGGCTCAGTCAGTAATATTATTTTTGAAATGCGCTTCAATCCAAGTGTTTACGCCCCAGGTATGGACTGTGAAATATGCAGTTACTCACAAATATATTCTTTGTTTATTTGCTGTGCTTTGACTCACGTCTTTCAATTTAGGGGTGAAATTCCCTCGTACTGAAAATGCAAATACAAATCTGCAGAGGAGGTTACTGCAGGAGGCAGCAGCCTTTATAATCACACATCAGATCCCTGCTTTTGTAGGTTTAACAATAAACAGACAGAATGACATATTATTTTGTATTTATTGTATCTTGTTTGTGCAAATAGGTGGATTATTGTTTGGAAAATAATGAAGTTCCAGTTGATGGTGCTTCCTTGAAAAAGGCCCTACACCATAAAGGAATCAACCTCCGCTATCTGGGTCATGTGGTTAAGGCTATCAACCAATCGGAAGACAAGGAGAGACTAAGGCACATACTGGTACAGTGCAGATTCTTCATTGCATGTGAGTGAATTTCACACATAGAATTAACATCAATTAACCATTTCTCTTTTTTTATTTGTGTCATCAGAGGTTAGCGATCAGTGAAATCTTTATGCGCTCAACAAAAAGAGTATTCAACAGCTTTGTGCAGGTACTTAGTGATATTTGCTTTTGACCTTTTTTACTTTTGCTGTTATTACCTGGAGCAATGTGTGAGCAGCAGGTGAAAGCTCTTGACTTGAATAGGAATGTAAAACCCTGGGGCCGTATCTGTGCAGGGCGTGGATGTGTCAAGTCTCTCTGCAGCTGTCACTCATTTCCTCTGCTGCCTATTGGTCCCACACTACACGCCCGCCTCCATTGGGGATGACATGAAAAAGAAATCACGACGAAGGGGCCGTGGGGCTGGGCCCTCTGAGAGCACACCTTGGAGCACATTGACAGCAGTGGAGCTCTGGAACATGGTGTGCCAGGATGCTGCTGAGACATATGGCATCTCTGACATACTGGGGTATGGCATAGGACTTTTATATGTCTTATGCGTCTCTTTAATATCTCTGTATGCCAGAAAAGTATCTTCAATTTGGTTATGTTTGTTACAGCACTGGCCCAAGCCACCTGGTTGAGCAGTATGGCCTTCAGAAACTGTCTCTGCTTAGGGAGTTTTGTTTGAAGACTGGAGTACAGGTGATAATATGCTATTATTTGACTTGCTGTAAAAACATACATATTCATTTATAAATAACTGTGGCAATATACACAACTCAAGTCATTCTTTTACTGAATATTTTCTTCTTCTTGAACAATAGTTGAAACTCAAAGACTATTTCCTGGACAATCAAAACAAAGCTCCACTCAATCCAGAGGACATTCTTAACATCTTCCCTGTTGTAAAGCACCTCCACATGCCGATTGTAGATGCATTAAAAGCTTTTCGCACAGCCCAGATCTCATTACAAAAAGGTACAATTTTAGTTTGTCACTTTATTTCTCTAATGACATTTTTATTAATTGAATATTGTACCAATCATTGCAGGTCTCTTGGATCAAGCTTATGAGCAGCTGAAAGAAGCTACCTACTTATATGGCCGGGTATGTGATGATCTCCATCCTGAGGCATGTTACTGTCACAGTATTCTTGCCAGAGTGGCTTTCCTAAAGGGCAAGTCAGCAGAGGTATGTGGTGTAAGCACACAATAAAACACAATTTTAAGTTTTCTTTTGAGTAAATGCATTCACTTTTATGCTGCAGGCTCGTAGTATTCAACTAAAAGCAGTAGTTATAAGTGAAAGAGTGCTTGGTTTTGACCATCCAGACACTATCCAGCAATATGTGAGTATTTTTATTTGTATGTTACAAGAGTACATTAGGTTTATCTAACATGTACATGTGTTTTATTTGTAGGCACTTTTAGCTGTGTACATGCATGCTGGAGGAGAAACAGCACTGGCTCAGAAATGCCTGCTGAGAGCACGTCTGCTAATGCTTACAATCCATGGAGAGGACCACCCTTACACTGCTGCATTAGATGTGGGTTTAAATAATCTCCTGTCACAGTTTGATTAAATATATGTTACAATATTTGGTGTTATCTTGCAGAGTTGTCTGGGGCTAGTGATGACAGGGAATCAGTCAGAGCAATACCTTAAGAATGCACTCAAGCTCAACACATCCTTCTTTGGAGCCACTAATCTGAACACAGCTCTTAGGTATGTTTTAATCTAAAAACACCTCTAAATATAAATATTTTCATTAATAACATTTTCTTTTGTAGCCAGCACCTCTTGGCCCAGCTCATGTGCAGCAAAGGTGACTATCGAAGTGCTATGGCACATGAAAAAGAAGCTCTTTCAGCGTTTACCTCTATGGTCTGTGTTTGATCCTGTATAAAAGATTTGACGATCTATTTGTGAGCAAAATATTAATTGTAATCCTCTCTCTGTACAGTTTGGAGAAGATCATGCTCAGACTCGTTGCAGCACAGAGTTTCTGGGCACCATAACCAAACAAGCTGTGCGTGTGGAAAGGTCAATGAGACAAGCTGGACTTGAATGCTCTGAGCAAGCAGTAGAGGTACATTTTACTATTCAATTCAACAACCCAATTTCCACTGTATCAATTGTGAATTTGTAATAAAAAAAATTATAAATGAAGCTGAAGAAGATCAAAAGGGTTTAAGCATGCTATGCATCAAGTACCACCTGATAACCATTTTTTTCTCCAAATATTTGGATTCTATTTAAGCCTATTTTTTAATAGCCATGTTTATAATAATTCCAAAAATTCACATTTAACCAGACTGTCAACTTGTTTCCTTAGTGCCTCACTCCAGCAACTGATACGATTTTGGAGCAGATGGTTCTGGCCATAGGAATCAGAAAGATTGTGCAGAGGTAAACTTATGAATCATGAATGACAAATGTGTGGCAAATCTGTTGCACTGATGAATTGGAATGCCCTGAGGCAGGATTCCTTTTTTGAAATCTATTTATTTTTCAGTGACAAGTTCCAGGAGTATAAGCTGAGACATAAGGAAAAGAAAGCTGCAGTGGCAAAAGAAATAATTGAAAGTTTACTTTCAAAGGCCAACAAAGAGGAGGAACAGACCACAAATCAAGAAAAAGAAAGCACGAATGAGGCTGCAAACAGTGAAGACACAGAAGCTGAAGAAAAGAAAGGGAATGATAATGAGCCATCTGGGGAGACAAATTATGTGGATTCAGTTAGCAGTGACACAGGTGATGCAGGTGGATCTGATTCACCAACAGATGAAGAGACCAAAGATAAACAAGAGGCTGATGGTTTAAATGGAGAAAACACTGGAGCCACTGAGACGGCTGCAAGTCCATCAGCTCTCAAGGTGATGACTTGGGCTGATGTTGTCTCAAAGCCAGTTGTAGCAAATGGACCAGCGGGCAATGTCCCAGTGGTCAATGGGGGCTTAGAGACTGTCCAAAACGGTGATCCTGAGGAATAAAAAAATGAGGCCACAGAAAGTATGACAACTGTCCAAGATATCCAATGGCGTTTTGATTCCCAAAAGAATGAAGAAAACAAACCACAGGTGTTAGAAGACAAGTATTACTGCTCAGAAGATGGTGTTCTTATAAAAATAGCTTACTTCAATAAACTTTTTACATTTTTGGAAAGAGAGCAATGTTTATTTTCCAGCATCACATACGATTCAAAACATTATACAATCATTATTCATTATAAGGTGTAGCAGATTAGTAGATATTTTAATTCCCTTATAGGCTCCTTATGCTTGAGGGAAGTGAATGAAAAACTCCAAGATTAAAAAAAAGAGACCAGCCTACCTTTTTCATAATGTAAAAATCCTCCCACCAGAATAATTTACTGGCAAAATGCATGCAAGTAATTTACAATGAAAACAATATCTGTTTTCTCTGTTTGTCCTTACATATAATCTCTAAATCAACACAGTGTTCATATTGTGGCTCTGGTGAGTTTAACCAAGTGGACTCTGAAAGTTTGTCTAAACCACCAGCGGGGAAGGTAATGACTGCAGTATCACTGAAGACATCGATCATGTGGGATGGACAAGGGAGCAGGCTCTCCTTACACACAGCTGTTATCTGGCTAATGTAACTGTAATCCCGGTTAAATTC
The DNA here is from genome assembly GCA_000787155.1 of Scartelaos histophorus. NCBI lineage: Eukaryota > Metazoa > Chordata > Actinopteri > Gobiiformes > Gobiidae > Scartelaos > Scartelaos histophorus. The sequence continues at coordinate 53,773 of KN516333.1, forward strand.
CCTGTCGATTGTCCTGTTAAAAAAAGTTTTAAAAAGTTACATTTTAGTTGTTGAATTATTAAATTAATAACACAATAACACACCTTTCTTTCATACTACAGAAACTATTGCCGATAATGATGATTTCAGTCAGATACTGTTTACTCCAGTTTTTCCACAGGAGGTTGTTGTAAAGGGCTTTCCCACAGTGCATCAAGTAAAAAATGGTTGGTTTATCGACTCGCCGCTTTCCTTCCTACAAGAAAATTAAGTCATAAATAAATGACATTGATATATAAAAAAATCTATATTACTGAATTAACTACATAAAGCAATAGAAAACGTCTACCTCATTCTCTGTCAACAAAGTCAGTCCAATTCTTTTTAAGACATCTTTCTCCCCAGAAGAAAACACAGGATCAAAGACCAAGCAGTCACTTAGTTCAATCTAAAGAAAGTATAATTATGTAATACGTTGCACAAAATTAACTCTTGTGAGCTTGAAAAACATACCTGGAGTTGTGTTTTGTTTCATTCACAGATGTTGAATAAGCCTTTATTATTAGTTTACATCCCAAAAGCTCAAAATGATCTGTTGCACTTTGTGATGTCAGTAAGTGTTTTTCTAGTCAAGTTGTATGGACTTTAAAAGCACAGTGGAGCATTTCCTGTATTACCACAAGGTCGAGAGAAAAGAAGAGCTCAGCCTAAATATGCCTGGTTTGTGTGTTAAACATGTGTGATAGAAACAAAACGCAACTCTGGGTATGTGTTTGATGAGGAAACATTATAACAGATCAAACAATAGCATAATATGGGGCCTTTAATCTGAAATATGAACTTTCAATACATTAAAATTAATTTCACCTTCAAAGCACCTAAAAGCAGCAATAACATGGCCAGTTGGTAACGTGCAGATACACAAGAGGAGAAGCATCCCAGTCCATAACACACGCACTGCATTTGCCCTGGATATGAGCGATTAAGGTCATGATGGTGAGCTGACACCTGAGAGCTCTGCTCTTGAAACTGTTGAATTCCCATTGCTGCCATTAGCAACTCGTCTATGTGCAAATACACATAACATTAGTAATTTCAATGACAAAAGAAAGATAGAAAAACGTTCAAGTGTGAAACCGTCTTCAGAAATATTTGTCTCTGCAACCATACAATAGAAAATCCCCTCACCGTTCCATTTCTCGTAAAAGGATTCCAATCTTAGATCAGAGCTAGAAGATACGAAGAGATTTTCGTCAGATTAATCTAATTTCTCATGCCCATCATTTGATCAAACTCTTACACTGTTTGCCTGAGTCGTTTTTCCATCTTGTCAACATCCAGATGTTCTTGAATGTTTGGCTCGTTTGCAGACACTTTAAGTTTTGTCTTTTCAGATTTACCTTTACGCCGCCGAGCCACCTGCCACCCCTCACTGTCTCCTGACATTTCTACAAATTACATAAACATAAGCAAAACAGAATCATACATATTCTGTTATTGTGCACCTGTGAGACGTTAGTGCACATGGGATTATTCTAACTGCAACACATAATTTTTACTTCCGGTATCACGTAAATTATTTTAAAAATTTTAATAACAGCAAAGTGCACGTCCGCGTAATTTAATGTAAATTGTATGTTTTTTTTATTAATTAATATAATAAATATTTATAAAAATGTATGACGTTCTTTTTTCCGTGTTGTTTATTTCACCCGGAAACACTTGCGCTTCAGAAAGCGGTGCGCCATTCGAGGAGTCTCTGATATATACTGGAAAAATATTGATAATTTATATTTTTTTGGCCTTTGTGACAAGTTACTCATATTGACTGAAACAGGTTTGGCATTTTACATAACCCTTAATAAGTTAAATTGAGATTGCTAGTGGTTCTTATAATTTACGGTTTTACTATTGATTCGGTATGTGGCCACAACGTTTTCTGTGCGTAGCCTTGTAGTAGCTGTAGCTTGCTTCGTTATGACACAATAATAGCAAAGATAAAACCATATAGTTGTACATTAATATTTTAGTTCTGTGCAAATATCAACTAACCTCATTTAACTTGTAAATTGCATAGATAGTACATTAGATGTCCATGTCGCATCTGTATGGACGGAGAGGAGGGGAGGAGGACGATGGGGTAGAGATCGAGAGTTTTGAGGTGACCGAATGGGACCTGGCCAACGAGTTTAACCCTGACCGACGCAGGACGAGGCCAACCAAGGAGCAAGCTACCTATGGCATATGGGCTGACAGAGACTCTGATGAGGATGAAAGGCCCAGCTTTGGAGGTAAAAGGTAAGTAAATAAATAAAAGAAAATGCACCAACAGTATCACAGTGTACTTGTGTATTATGTAATATGTTTGTTCTCCCAGGTCCAAAGACTATACTGCACCTGTAAACTTTGTGAGTGCCGGTTTGAGAAAGACTGCTGCTGAGGACAAACAAAAGGAAAAAGAGGAAGATGGATCTGATGACTCTGAAGATGACTCCCCCGCAGTCAAGCCCCCTCCTCGTGGGGGTGCACCCAAAAAACTTCAGATGGTAAGGCTTTCATAGACACCAGGTTGAACAGAACATAGAAGTTGATATCCTTCAGATTTGTGTGTAAGTAAGTACTATGCTTTTAGGGAAATTTTCGAGGAAACCAGTTCCAGCGGTTTGCAGGTCAATCTGGACAAGGAATCGGCACCTGGGAAAAACACACAAAAGGGATTGGACAAAAACTTTTGCAAAAAATGGGTTATCAACCTGGCAAAGGCTTGGGTAAAAATGCACAAGGTAAGCACACATCAAGAGACTGGTGATGATTTGTTTGGTAATAATATGTGAATGCAATGTTTTATGGAGGAAAAATGATATATATTTTCCTTTTTATAGGTATTGTAAACCCTATTGAGGCCAAGGTACGTAAAGGCAAAGGAGCGGTTGGTGCATATGGTACTGAACGAACTCAACAAAGTCTTCAGGACTTTCCAACTGTGGATTCAGAAGAAGAGGAAGAAAAGGTATAGTATAAAGTATAAGTTAAACCAATTTACAGGGAGCCAATTAAGTCCTACTGAAAATGTTTCTTTGCAGGAGTTTCAGAAGGAACTGGGACAGTGGCGCAAAGATGCAAGCAGTGCGACTAAGAAGAAACCCAAGTACTCGTACCGAACAGTGGATGAGCTCAAGGCTACAGGCAAACTGGCAGGGCGAAGTACTGTTGCGTCAGCGGGAGAGTTGGCACAGGTGAAGGTAAGCCTTGGGTAGCATAATTTAATTTTCTTATCAATGCTTAATCTAAATAGCTGTAAATATATTCATTTTGATTTTTTATGTTTATTTGTAGGTAATTGATATGACTGGCAGAGAGCAGAAAGTGTATTACAGTTACAGTCAGATGTCCAATAAACACAGTGTTCCTGATGAAGAGCCACTAACTGCTGCCATGCGGGATCAGAAAGGATCTGGATTTGCACTCCCTGAGCTTGAACATAACCTCCAACTACTCATTGACCTCACTGAACAGAACATATTGCAGGTATAAATGTAATCCTAGTACTCGGTATTAGTTTATATGTTTTTAAATGTTTTATGTGTTTATGTTTTTAAAACATGTTTATTTTTCTACAAGTCTGCAAGGCGTCTTCAGCATGAAAAAGATATGGTCACAACCTTGAATCATGAATCAAAAACTTTGCAATCCAGATTGGAAACAGAGCAAAGTGCAATTCAGAGAATGGAGGCAGTACTGACATTAGTGGAGCGTTTTCCATCAGGGGAGACTGCACCAGGAGAGGGTCCAACTTTGCATGTAGGCATACATAAAGCTGTTTATAAAACCTTTTTATATATTTTATATATATTAGCTAATTCTGTTACTTATGAGACTAACATGTGTCATGTTTCAACTATTGTTTGTTTTTTATATTAGGAGTGTGCTCGAATTTTCGAAACCTTACAAACTGACTTTTTCGAGGAATATAAGACCATGGGACTAGCTGATCTTGCCATTGCCATTCATCCATTGTTGAAAGAGAAACTTAATTCTTGGGACCCGTTAAAAGTAAATTGTTTTGTCATTTTTTAACATGAAATACATTAAGTAAGAATTATTATTTAATATGCATTATTATTATCCATTGTAAATCTGATAATTTTAGGATAGCACTTACTGCCTTGAAGACATTGGACAATGGAGAGCTATTCTTGAAACAAGAAACATTCACTCCAACAACCCAGATTCAAACATGGATCCATATCACAGGTAAAGCAATTGACATTCAACAGTCATTGACTCAAAGGTCTACCTTTTTACACCATAATGTTGATTATTTAGGTTGTTATGGGAAGTATGGATCCCTGTGATGAGGACGTGCGTGTCAAAATGGCAACCGCGCAATGTTGGCCCAATGGTCGACTGTATTGAAGTGTGGGCACCCCTGCTTCCCCAGTGGCTCCTTGATTATGTACTGGAACAACTAATATTACCCCACCTGCAAAGAGAGGTGAAAAAATACTTAATAAAATCATGTACAAAATTATTGATGTACATTAACAAAAGTGTAAATGTTTTCAGGTTGATAACTGGAACCCATTAACTGACACTGTGCCCATACATTCCTGGATTCATCCTTGGCTACCATTGCTACAGTCACGTCTAGAGCCACTTTACCCTCCGATCAGAAGCAAACTGTCTAACGCTCTGCAGAGATGGCATCCTAGTGATGCATCAGCTCGTCTCATTCTGCAGCCCTGGAAAGATGTCTTCACACCAGGGGCATGGGAAGCCTTCATGGTGAGAAACATCATTCCTAAACTAGGTAAGCAATCGCAGATGTAATAATAGACAGTAGATGACTACCTTTGTACAGATTATAATGATTTGACTCATTTCTTTAGCCGTGTGTTTAGAGGAGCTGGTCATTAACCCCCACCAACAACAGATGGAGCCATTTACTTGGGTCATAGATTGGGAGGGTATGCTTTCACCTTCCAGTCTTGTGTCTTTACTGGACAAAAACTTCTTTCCAAAGTGGCTGCAGGTCTGTGATAATCCATCATAATGTCTTATATCTTATAAAATTTTCTTATGGACCTTTAACATAAGAAAAATATTTTTTAAATAGGTGCTATGTTCATGGTTGAGTAACAGTCCCAATTATGAAGAAATCACAAAGTGGTATCTTGGATGGAAAGGCATGTTCAGTGATGCCTTACTGACACAAGCACTTATTAAGGAGAAATTTAACGAAGCTTTGGATATAATGAATCGAGCTGTCTCTTCAGGTGTAGGTTAGTAATTACTAACTATCTAAAGCTCGCTATCTAAAATGTCTCAGTAATGCAACCCTGCCTTTATATTGTATTGTTGTCTTTATTCACAGGTGTGTACATGCAGCCTGGTGCAAGGGAAAATATTGCTTACCTTACGCAGACAGAGAGACGGAAGGACTTCCAGTACGAAGCATTGCAAGAACGCAGAGATGCTGAGAGTGTAGCTACCAGAGGTTTCAACACCAGTGTACCAACAAACTTCAAAGACCTTGTACAGGCCAAAGCAGAGGAGAACAACATTGTGTTTATGCCCCTTGTAGCCAAGCGCCATTTGGGTAAACAACTGTATACTTTTGGACGAATTGTTATATACATAGACAGAGGAGTTGTGTTTGTGCAAGGTGAGAAAACGTGGGTGCCCACATCATTACAGAGTCTTATAGATATGGCCAAGTGAGAAGAGGCAGCTGTAAGATAAACAGCCTAAATGTACAAAACATATTTTCTTGTGTAAAAGTTTTAACATTCTGTGAAAGTGAAAAAATAAATTTTGAATGTTTATAAATGGTTTGATTCAGTGTTATATTTTAAATGTCTAACATTTTGCATTGCAAGGTTTTGTGTTGTGGGTGTATTATTTTGTAGTTTAATTTTCAACAATTACGAATTGAAGTTGTTAGACATAGTAATTTTTGCATTGTTCCAAATACCATAGACAGGAGAAATATGCTTTCTGCACAAATACTTTGAAAACACGTGGCCAGTAGATGGCGCACGTTTACATGACAAGGAACGAGACTTCCCTTTTGACTCTGCAGAGTTTCCGTCCACCGCGGAGCGGAGCAGCGGGTCTATTGCTAACTGATTGCTAATCTGATTTCCTCAGAAATGATTTAATTGGCTTTTGATTAAAAAGGTGAGTGTTGTGCTTACAGATCTTCGACTAGTAATGATATTCTTTTTCCAGCAATTTTATATATATATATATTATTATTTCAGCAATTTTTGGTGATAATTACCATTCTATGGATGTGTGGATGCTACATTGCTAGCAACGGTATGGATTGAATGACTCCTTTATGTATTATTAGATCTATTCTCCAAGTCTCCGGAAAGCCAACATGTCATCAGACTTGAAGAAGCGAAAATCTAAGGTCGTCCGCAGTGAAGGGGGGACACCAGAAATGAAACGCGGACGTACCGAAGGGGAACAGCAGGTTTGTAGTGCACACTAGCGTGCCCTATTCTACATAAGAGTACTTTTGGTGCATTTGGTTACCCATCAGTCGATGTTCTTAACACATGTGTTAAGAAATACTTAAACATTGTTTAGGATGTTCGTATTTACAACGAGGAGGTGGAGCTGGACAGTAGAGACCCTGAACAGGACTACGCTCAGTACAAAGAATCTTGTGAAACTTTGTCTACACTCATGGCAGAGATCCAAGAGCTCAAAGCCAATGGAGTCAAAGAAGGGGTATGTAAGGCACATGATGATCATAGTGTTAATGTGTTTGAACAGTTTGATTTTTGAGGTTCTAATTAAATTATTATCTCCTCTGAAAGTCTCCAGAGGTTGAACAGAGACGCATGCAAAGTTGTATCCACTTTATGAACTTGAAGAAACTCAATCGACTTGCTCACATGCGACTGAAGAGAGGCCGAGACCAGACACATGAGGTAATGTTTATAATGCTGCTGTAAACATTCTGTCTTTGTTGTAATCGTAAATGTTGTATTTTACTAATTTATGTAATGTTTTGGTTTTGTTTCTTTCTACAGGCTAAACAGAAAGTAGATGTCCTTCACCTTCAGTTGCAGAATCTGCTTTATGAAGTTATGCATCTTCAGAAGGAGATAAGCAAGTGTTTAGAGTTCAAGTAAGAAAAGAGTTTTCTCAAATTGTCAATAGTTGGCTCATGTACAGTATACAGCAATTGTACCTAACATATTTTTATAGGTCTAAACATGAGGAGATTGATTTGGTGACTGAAGAGGTGTTTTACGAAGAGGCCCCACCAGAAATTTCAAGGCCACACATCACAAATGATGACCAGCATCAACTCACACTGGCACGCTTGGATTGGGAACTGGAGCAAAGGAAAAGGTATAGAAAAGCAATATGGATTCATACTTTGATACTTCATGGCTGGTGAAGATCTGAAAGATTTTATTTTATCTAGACTTGCAGAGAAATACAAGGAATCACTGACCACAAAGGAGAAGATTCAAAAGAGCATTGAAGTGAAGAAGGAACATCTGGCAAGCTTGCAGCCTGGACTCAATGCCATTATGCAGGTCTTTATAAAGCCACGATGCTATGCTTAACTACCTCATTTCAAAATATCACACCAAGTCGGTATTCTAGCTTACGAATAATACATTGATTTATTTACATGTTTATAGCTACTTCACTTTATTACTACTGAAATTATTAATTCTTTTGTTAATTTCATAGGCCTCACTCCCAGTGCAGGAGTTTCTGTCAATGCCTTTTGAGCAGACTCAGAAACAGACAGAGATTGCACGGCACCTGCCTCCACCTCTCTATGTCCTCTTTGTCCAAGCTAATGCATACGGCCAAGCTTGCGGTGTGTTCTCTGTCAATACTTATCACACTTACCAAACTTTTCATAGTTTTTGAAATATGTGTTGGATTTTTTCCTCTCAGATAAGAACCTTTCTGTGTCCATCAATGGGGATGTGGATGAGGCAAAAGCCCTTTCTAAACCACCTGAAGATTCTCAAGGTATATTCTTGACAAATTCAACAAATTCCGTTCATAATCTCTTTTATAATACTCTTTCTCTGCACATATGTGTTTTTTCAGATGATGAAAGTGATTCAGATGCAGAAGAAGAGCAGGAGAAAACTGTAAGTGTAGTTTTGTACTTGTAAACATATTCTGTGAAGAATTGCTTTCATGGCATTTTAGCACGACTTTAAGATCTTTTATGTTCAGTTTTTCTCATTTCAATTCAGTTCCATTCAATCTTTATTTAGAACACATAATAGCTGGTTCATAGTAAGTCATTCTTGTTTCTTGCCTATTTATAGAAGAGGAGAAGAGCCACAACCGGTGGTCAGCTAGAAGAGAAAAGACGGGAGATGCTGAAACGACATCCTCTCTCTGTTTGCGTTGATCTCAAGTGTAAAGGTACTACTTTGACGACATTACAAAGATGCTGTTCTGGCTTTTTTTCTCATTTTTGCTGAGATTAGATCATAGATCTAGACTGTAGTTCCTGTCATATGAGTACAATATTTTCATGTGGTAATTGGATACTTCAATAATCTGTAAAAAGCTACATAAAATGACCTTCTGGTTACTGCCATTCCATCTTAAGAGGAAAAAGTGATAGATTACAAGATGATCTGCAATGCAGGCGTAACTCTATCTAAGAGGGTAAAGGAGGAGAGGGCGCGTTGTTGGTCTGCAGCAGGTAATTTGCAGTGTAAGCAATTTTTAGTCTTTTTATAACTTCTGCTTGTGTTTGTACTTCTTAGCCACTGTCTTACCTGTTTTGCTACCGTTGCAGTCGGTTTAGTGCAATTGTTTAAGCAATTGTTGAGCCTTGTATAGCTTTACTGACAAATTGCCAGTGTAACCATGTTGGGAAAGGGGCAAATCGTTAATGATCATGTCCTGTGTGTCCAGTGCTGCTCACAGCAGCACACTCTTATTGCTGTGCAATGCTCTTCCGGCTAAAGTCTTCCCAGTGGGACTTTCTCTGCCTAAATCAATAAAGAGCAAGCTGCTATTCATTGAAAGAATTGATTGTTTTATCACTTTGTTACACGTTTTGTCTCAACAGATAGCAGTGTCCTTCATCTTTACTTTTTTTACCTGATGAATCTAAATATAATGACAGTAAAGACCAAGGTTACCACGCCCACAGACCTCAGCACAGCCATCAGTGCCGGGTGTGTGTGTGTTTTTTTTGTTGTTGTTTTTCCAAGTTGTCACTTTTTATTTTTTCATAAATCACTGAAAGTAGTTATTTTCTACAGAGAACTGTTGAGATCAGACACACTGCTCAGCTGCCTATATGTTGGGGACCAGGGTGGGGAAACTCCAAATCCAGCCAATCGCTACCAGTTTGACAAAGTTGGGTAAGTTCCTGTGTAAATGATTACATTTCTTTAGAACTTAGTGAAATAGGAAAAGTTCTCATAACAATCTTTTGTTATAGGATTGTTTCTTTTGTGGACTATGTTAATGAACTCGGCCATCCCTATATGTGGGTGCAAAATCTAGGTGGATTACACTTTCCCAGTGACGGTTCAGAGGTAGGTAATCTTAACCAAATTCTTCTTTTCATTTGTATAAGCATATTAACACTTGTGTTTCTTGTTGGCAGAGTGTGTGTGTGGGCAGTTCTTTGAGCGCTAGCCACATGGAAGCCACCATGAAGTTTCTGAGGGCACGGGTCCAGTCCCGCTTAGCTCTGCAAAAGCAATTTGCCTCTTTAGGTAACATCTTACAACACACATCTGTGTATTTTGCTTTTGTAGTAATTCTGTTTTTATGTTCCCAGAACACAGTATTATTCCAGTTTCAAGTGAGTGCCAAAACCTTGTTCCGGCAAAGATTATTACTCGTTTAGCTCGCTGGACCACCATTGCCTATCAAGACTATTTGGTATGTTCAGGGATCAGGATTCCTGAAGATTTCTAATTGGCCCTTAATTGTAATGCAATTTTTTAATTATAATTTTTTAAATATAGGAACTTCCTTATACAAAACATGTGAGTGAAGCTGGCCTTGCAAAAGACACTGACCTCTACTTCATGGGTGTAGTTGAGAGGGGCACTGCTCGTCTTCATGCCGCTGTGGTGATGAGTCCACGCTATCCAGAAATCGCCCCACTCTTCTCTTTGTCGCTGAGCTGGAAGGGAGAACGTACTGGACGCACAGACGACAACTTACGAGTATGAGGAGTCTTTTAAGATCTCTGTTTCGCCAATATTTTGTCAATATTTTAATATTTTGTCTTTTTTAAATCTAAATCCATTCCATTTCAGGCAATAGAAAGTGAAGTGAATATGTTCAAACATGAGCTGCAGGGCCATCGTCCGGGTTACCAGCTCTTCACCAACCAGATGGCTCGCCTGTGCATGTGTCTGGATGTGTATTTGGAAACGGAGGGGCAAGATGATAGTGTGGAGGGGCCAAGAGAGTTTCCACGTGAAAAGATGTGCCTTCGAACTGTCAGGTACTAAAGAAAATGCATGCAATGCATGTAAATATTACTTTTCCTGCTTCTTAAGAGTCATTTACTTTTCATTTCAGGGGCCCCAATCGTCTGAAACCATTCAAGTACAATCATCCTCAGGGTTTCTTCAGTCATCGTTAAAGCCGCAACTCTGTTTGATAACAGAGTTGTTATCTCTGTTCTAAATATACCTTTGTTATTAGTAGCATATAGAAAGCTTTGTGTAATGATAATAAATGTTTTTTGTAATGGTGGGCATAGATTAATTTTTTAAATCTAAATTTATCTCATTTCTAAATTTATCTCATTTTTAAAATGAATCTAGATTAACGATATGACGTCACCCACAGTGTTCAGCGCAGCTCAAATGAGGCTCACTATGTTAACAGTTACAGGAGTGAATCTGGAGCCAGGCTCTATGTCAGGGGTGACGACTTCTAACATTTAATGGAAGATCCGAACCAGGAGCAGATGGATGGAGTGTTTTGATAATCCAGTGAAAAAAATAACATGGGATATGTAGAAAACAAGTACTTTAACTTCAAATGAAAATCATTACAAAGCAAATCAAATTTTCTCAAACAAGTAACAAATGTATGAAATACTATAAAAAATAAATTCCTTGTAAACAAAACTTTTCACAAAGTAAAGCCAGCGAGGCCTGTTCATACATCTTGTGCATAAATAAACTCAGTTTTACAACATATAACCCATAACCACTATAGAGCCACATCAGTCCTTTTTTATATTATGATGTGTTTAATGCAGCTTTGCGCACATTTGTTTACTTTTTACAGAAACGGAACTTAAAACCACATGGCTCATTTACATAAATTATAAGCGCTGAAAAAAACAGCTCACTGTTTTGCTGCTAGCGCGTTAGCTCTGTCCATTCATATACACGGTCTATGGTCGGTGCTAGTGGCTCCACTGAGCAGAAGGTGAGTTAGGTTAGCTTTAGGTGAGTTAGGTTAGCTTTAGGTTAGTTAGCTTGTCTGATAAAGCTGCGCTGACGCGCTCGCCTCGGTGTCACTCAAAGTAGTTTGGCGGCGACTCTTCCCCGGTGTTTCAGTGCTTGACCCGCATCAGTGTTTGTTAAGTGATGCTTTGTGTTTAGGTGGTACTTGACACTGGTAGATCTCCTACAGTAAACTAATTCCACATTGCATAAGTGCAATTCGGCGAGGTATACTAAAGGTTCACTAAAGGTGAAAGTCATCATAGTTTAATATAGACCCATCTCCCTGACCAATTTTGAGAATAGATTAACGGCGATATTTTTGATATAGCCGATAAGAGCCCAACATTATCGCAACACGTTAACGCTGATTTCGACCCACCACTAGTTTTTTCACAATGCCTGTGATGTGTCTTAAAGTTCTGGCTATTACATTTTTTTTTTACTATGGATATGTGTGCATGAATATATGGACATGTGCAGCTCCCTCCCTAGCTGCATTGCAGTGCACTTCAGGTCCGTGTGTTGTCTTCTGGGAGCCAAATAAAATCAAAACGTTTATATTTTTCAAATTTATTTTTTCATATTGCATATTTCCAATAGTTTATTCATAGTAGTGTTCTTTTTCTTTGTATTGCAGATCAAACATGTGCAGCTCATCACCAGTCAGAGGCAGCTACGTTAAAGTGCACATCAAGCAGATTCAAGTCTTTCCTGTGTGTTTTTACATATAGTTTAAATATACATTTATCTTAATTTTTAGCTTACATTAGCTTGACATCTATGCATTAAAGCCGCAGTAGTAATGCACTTCATGTTCATTATTTGCACAGTTCTCACATACCAGTTACATTACTTTCATTCAGCATTCATTCACACATCAAAAGCTTTGGAGCTGTGCTAAGGCCATACTCGGGAGCTCGAAATTACTTGCCACATTTCTACTGCTTACATACCCTGCACACCAATTCAAGTCTAGTGCTTATCTTAACAACCATAGTCAGTGCAATAAGTCCTGTGCTAAATACATTGCTTTGTGCCATCCACTAAAATACACCTTTACTATAATATTACTTCTGACTGTCTGTCCCGGAGGATTTGGGCTCATTCTTTGATGCCTATTTACTATCTTCCTTTTTCACTTCTGATTTCTTCTCTTCTTTCTTGACTTCAGATTTTTCAGTTTTCATTTCTGGTATCTTCTCTGGCGTTTTCTTTGGTTCTTGCTTCTCAGGTTCTGTTTTTCCAGCTTTCTGTGCAGACTGCTCTTCTTTAGTAGGCGCAGCAGGCTTCACAGATTCATGTTTTTTAGACGCTGCTTCAGCTTTGCCTTCTTTTTTATTGTCCTCCTTCTCTGCTTTGCTGTCAGTCTGCTTCTCTTGTGACTTCTTCTCTTCCTTGCCTGGTTGTTCGCTGGTCTTTTTGTCCTCCTTCACAGGCTTCTCATCATCTTTTTTCTCTTTTTTTGGAGAAGCTTTGGAGGCTTTCTCTTGTTCAGACTTGGGTTCGTCTGCAGAAGGGGACTTGATTGCCAGAGATTTTGCTGGTGATTTGGGTAATGGGGATTTTTGTGGAGACTTTGATTCTGGAGTTTTTTCAGCAGGGGATGGTGAGTCCTCTTCTTGCTTCTCATTTTCCTTATCACTTTCATCTTCCTTTTCATCCTTATCATCATCATCTTTGGTTTCATCTTCATCCTCTCCTTTGGTGTCTTCCTCATCTTCATCTGCTTCCTCTGTCATCTCAGTCACCTGAGTCTCATCTGTCTGTTCTTCCACTATGACCCTATCAGATATTTCCTCTCCTTTCACTTTAATGAACCCTGACAATCTACCTTCCAGATATGTGTATGGTCCACCACCAGAAGAAAAGCGGGTCTCCTCTCCTTCAAGTAATTTTCTGTTAATGAAAGACTGCATTAAAAATTGTGCAATGAATTATTTTCAGTTATTTGTACAGGTAAAGATTCAACCTGTAAGCAGCGATCTCAATATCCAGAGCCATCTTCACATTTAGCAGTTCCTGGTAATCTTTCAGCTGGCCGGCCATCTCCCATTTTGTGCTCTTCAGCTCACGGTCCAAATGATTGATGGTCTCCTACAGCAGATGAACAGGTTAAATTAGTTTGTTAAATTGTGTTATTATTATGTAGAAACATAGTGTAAAGTTAGTGTAGTGTGAAGATCTTGCCTGCAGTGAGTGGAGGTCATCTTGATGCCTGTCTTCACTCTCCATGCGCTGCCTCTCCAGGGATTCCTTGGTCCCACGTAAAGTCTCCAGTTCAATAGTGCGACTCTGCAATTGACGCCGATAGTCTGCTATCTCTTCCTGCGTTGCACGTATTGCGCCCTGGTTAGACCGAGCAGCCTCAGACAGGTGCTCCATTCGCACTATAACAAATAAAAGATAGGTTTATGTTATAACTCAACATAATCCAGGTCCAAGGTTGAAATGTGTCCACCAAAGTGTGCCCTGCCTTTGTAAATGACTTGAACCACAGACACAGTGTATGGTTTAACAGGGGGGTTTAACCTTGTCACTGCATTTGGCATTCTGACTCAGCTCACTCCTCTGGCAGGCACAAATAACCCCCTCTGCTGCAGTCACCTAGTCATTTATAAAGGTCATTCCTCAGAGACTTAGGCTCACTGTACTCATACCAATCAATTAAAGTAAGAGGCTGCCCTGTTTAGGAAACACCTTCAGTCATTCAGTAACAGTTTGCTCACTATATCTAAGCACAGAGGGATGCTAATTCTCTTGGCTCACAAGTCCTTATCTGCCTCATGACCTTGACCTTCAGTAAAATGCCCAAGCAAAACGTGCTCAGTGTGTCATACAAACATCCTAATGTGCTCCGTTTTGTCAGTCCTTATATATCAATGTGATTGCAATTTGTTTCAAAACAGAGCCAAACTGTGCCATTACCAATGTTGTGCGTAAACTTTCAGCACCAAGAAGTGCAGTTGACTGAAGGATTAGGTCAAACTCGTAATTCGGTGCTCACCTTTAAACCATTCTTCTGTATGCATGGCACTGTTGGTCGTATGATTGTCCAGCTGTGCGCGGATCTCTCGCAGTGCGGTGGTAACGTCCGTCTTGAGCGTATCTTGCAGGTCAAAGCTTACCTGCGCGCCTTGAATCTGAGCCAGGAGTTCCTCAACTTCCTCGTCATGATTCTTCTTCAAAAAAGCAGACTCTTCTTCAAGCGCACGGAGCTTCTTGTCCAGTTCTAGGCGCGTAAGGCGACACTCCTCCGCGTACTTTTTCATGGCACGTGCGGCAGCCTCGAGCTCTTCGCGGTTCCGCGCTTCATCCTCCAGCCTGGCACGCACATGCTGGATGTCCTCCTCCAGGTGGTCCTGCTCCAGCACGGCGCGGGTCTTCTCTCCGCACAGCTGCTGCAGCAGTGCCCGGAGGTCCCCCAGCTCTCTCTCGTAGTGGTCACCCACAGTGGCGCGCCCGGTTTGGCTCTGACGCAGAGCCTCGGCCTCAGCCTCTAGATTACGATTGTGCATCTCCAAGCTGCGCACCTTGTCTATGTATCCTGCAAAGCGGTCGTTAAGCGCCTGCAGGATTTCTTTTTCGCTTCTCCTAGTCATGTCCCCATTGAAAGTGTCCACAGTGTCCACCGAGGGCGGCTGGCTGTACGTGAAGCGCCGGCGCTGCGAATGAAACCCACTAGATGATACTGAGGTAGGGCGAGCCTTGCGGAAAGAGCTCGGGCTAAAGAAGTGATTCTCCATTGTGAAACTCATGGTGACAGAACTGCAGAGAACTAACTGCAGAAGGAAGGGAAGCGCGCAGCTTTTATAGCAGGAGGCCAAAACTCACGAGTCAGCACCAGGAGCTGTCCACTTAAAGGGGTACCATATACCTCAGTTAAAGTTTGGCCAGAAAAAAATCTACTTCTGTAAATAAGCTCAAAAGAAGTCATCCCAGTTGGGTTTTTGTTTTGTTTTTTTTTGTTTTTTTATTTTTCTCAATCACATCAGATAAGCGTACATGTTATTTATAACGTGACTTTTAGACTAAATGGCAACTATATGAAATGAATGAGTTCAATGATTAATTAGTTGTCTCTAACATTTCTTATTTCATATTATTTTTATATCATTTCCTCCCATTATTAAAAACCTGAAATCAGCGCATACAGTGTGTGGGTGTGCTTGTTCTGCTGATGCTTAGAGCCACTGCAGTGTGAGTTTGCAGATCCACACAAACTCCCCTGAGGCCACTGACAATCTCCCTCTTTTCCCTCCCTCCCTTTCTTCCTCACCTCTCTAACCCTCCCCTGTCTTTCCCTCACCCTCTCTTTCTGCCCACCTCCACACTACGCATCACTTCTTTTTACCATTTTTACTCTTCTGTGGTTGAGGAGCAATGTCTGTGCATGTATCCTACTGCCAAATATATTCCAATAGACTGTATTGATGATCCGTCTGAGCCGCAGTGATGACGAAGCATGTCTGAACAGGAATAGCACAGCACCTGGGGTCAATGGGTTTGTTCTGCAAACCTCACAGAAACGTCTATCCAGAGATCTGTGGGACTTCAGTCAACTCTGCATTTCTCTGCATCAGCTCCTTCAGTGTTGTCTGCTCTGTGACAGCCAGAGGACGACATGAGTCCCCAGCATGACCTTCACTGTCACTATGATGGCTACACACATGATACATAATACATAATACATAATACATGTGACGACACACTATTAGCATTGCAGCTTGCCTTGTTGTATCTGCAGTATAAACCAGATGTAAAAAGAATTAGTTAGATGGAGACTTTACAATGACCATAACTGGTCAGATTTGGGTAACATTTCAATTAGACGTCTTTTCCCGGTAGTATTATTGCAGACAGCAGGCTGTTACTTAGCATGCTATTTTGTCTTGAATACAGCAGCAGTTGTAAGAGCAAGGCGATGTTACAACGCCCTGATCGGTGTCACCGAGCCCCACCCTGCAGCCAGGCCTGGGGGGGCTACTGGTCAGGGAGCGTCTGGTGGCCGGGCCTTCCACAACGGATCCAAGGGCACAGTCTGACGAAGCGATGGACTCACCACCTGCAGGAGGATCAGTAATGGGGACAGGTGTCCGTTTAGAGTGCATAGGCGTTTTCCCAACCAGTCCACATAGTTTGTGAAGGGTGCTTATGATTATGATTATGATTATAGTTATGCTCATTATTATTATTATTATTATTAT
>KN516336.1:17720-29174 GCA_000787155.1 Scartelaos histophorus
CACTTTCAGGAATAGATTTGCAGGCTTTCATTAAGACTGCGGCGAGCAGTGCAGAGGGGCAGCTGCAGTGTGCCGTGAGCACTAGGAGGCCCAGGGCTTTATGTGGCTGAGCGCAGATTACTTCCAGAAGTTTCATTAGGAACAAAGCGACCGCACAGCAGCAGAGTGCACAGATTTTCCTTGTGCCGTCTCTTTCATGGTCACGGCTGGAATGGGTCTGTGGAAAAAGACATCCTCCATTTTGTGATTTCAGGGTGAGGCCGAAAATCTCTAGTTCCACACTTTTCTCAGAATCCACTCCAAGATGGAGGCTCTGAGACCTGAGGGTCCACGCCTGCAGCAGAATGGCCCCACAGGTGCTGTTTGTCCTGGCCCTTTGTGGCTGGAGAGATTTCCTGTGAGCTGAATATCAATGTAGATGCCCAACTCTTCCTATGATAATATAACATCATTTCTTGTTACATTAAGAATACAGCTTTCAACATTTTCAACTCAACATTCAAACATTTCCTGAACGTAAAGTTGCATGCAGTGTGTGTATGTGATGTTACAATGGAGAATTTTATCTCGTATCTTATGGAAGAGGGACCAGTCAGGATGCAAATAATATCAAGAACATCATTGTGAGGTGTAGTGATACAAAAGTTACATTTCTCAGCATCTGCAGTCAAAGGTCCCATGATGTTTTCTCAGCCGGACACAGACTTTAGAAGTGGCAGGTTTTAATATGTTGATGGACCCTTTCTCTGATCTGACCAGCTTCCTTTGTCCTCCATCTCTTGCTATTAAAGGCCCTCTGAGGACTGGCCTGCCTCCTCCACTCCTCACTTCTCCACGAACACACCATTGGAATTACCTCAACACCTTTTAGCCAAACATGGATCAAGAGCAGAGCTGTGGATTAGCTGTGCGTCTGAGGCTGCCAGGTGCTGCCTGTAATGGGCCACATCTGGAAGTGTGGAGTGGAGCCAATCGATGCCAGGCCTGCTTTTGTCTCACTCAACAGCACTCCACTCCATTAGCTGCCATTATGAGCCGTGACAGGCTGCGTTCTGCTTGTAAAGGTAAATCCGGGTTACAAGGTAAACGGAGCTGCTCTATGCCATATTTGTACACCACAGGAGAGACTAATTAACTGAGCTAGTGTGGCAGCAGCAGCAAAGAGGAAACAGGTGATGTCAGAAGTACTTTGGCTGAGTGTTGTGGCTGTGCCTTTGCCAAAGTCAAACAAACTAATCCAACTAAATATTGTCCTTTTGTAACATGACATACCTATAGGGAGCAGTGATTGAAAAAAACTCAAAGCTGAAAATCATTTGCTTCATTTCAAAAACATAGCCGGGTGCATATTGCAGTATATTATATAGAGTCTATTGCTCTTCAGATGTCAGAACGTGCACCCTGTCAGTAACGTTCGTACTGAAGTACGAACGCCTCTAACACCTGTCACCTGTGTAACACCTGTTACCTGTGTAACACCTGTCACCTGTGTAACACCTGTCACCTGTGCAAGACCTGTCACCTATGCAAGACCTGTCACCTGTATAACACCTGTCTCCTGTGTAACTTGTCATTTGTGTAACACCTGTCACCTATGTAACACCTGTCTCCTGTGTAACACCTGTCACCTGTATAACACCTGTCACCTGTGTATCACCTGTCATCTGTGTAACACCTGTCATCTGTGTAACACCTGTCACCTGTGCAAGACCTGTCACCTGTGTAACACCTGTCACCTATATAACACATGTCACCTGTATAACACGTGTCACCTCTGTAACACCTGTCACCTGTATAACACCTGTCACCCGTGTAACTTCCGTTCTACAGGTGACAGGTGTTCTATATGTTGGAGAAAGTCAGCCATGCTATTCTTCATGCTATTTCGTTATTCTGCCACAGCAGCAAAACTATCATCCCCGTCAGCTTCTCCATTCTCTTCTATTGCCACCATATCTCACCATATTAGTTCATCTGGTTGAATTAAAAATCAAACCAAACTTACCTTATGAGAGGATGTCTTGTAATTTAATTAAACAATTAGCAAACTGGTATTCAGATATCACTGTAGCTTATTATGACATACAGATTGTCTATCCACAGGCCAAACACACACATACATGGGCTCACAGCTCCTCCTGTGTCCTCCCACTGCACACACTTGTGCATTCCCAGCACACCAGGTGCATATAACACGCTGCAAGTAGGTCAGTTAATTCTTATGAAGTCAAATAAAATTGATTCACGCTGAAATATATATGAATTTCCATTTTGAAAGCATGAATCTTCAATGAACCAATATTTTTACTTGGGTGCAGGGAGACAGAGCCATTCCAACAGAGATGCCATTTTGTTTCAAGAAAAGTAAAGAGAATTGTATAATTAATTTATATTTTCTCAGCATTCCTCTCACTAAATAAACTGTAACCTTCGTGTAATCTTTAAAAATATCCCAATTTGTTGTTGAAATATAACTTTTAAGAAACCTATATAAAACTGTGCAAAAGCAAAATTGAATTCTCTCAAGTGGACAAAAGCTTTTGAGAGTGAATACATCTCTCCACTCATCCATGTAGCTTCTTCTGACAAGGTTCTGAAAGTCACTGCCTTAAATATCTGCCTGAAGTTATGAGCTCACTTCACTGACACACCCTAGTTCGTTACTGTAAGCAGTATCTGTTATTAGTATCCAGTATCTGTTATACGCCATATCATAGTCATATTCATATTCATATTTTGTGTACTCGTTCCTGTTCTTAATGGTGATGTAACTTGTAAATTAGCATACTCAGAATATATCTATTGTTTGCTTAGTTGTGGTTTGAGTCTGAGGATGGAGTTGTGACAGGTTATATCCAGGATCCCCATTTCTGTTCAGAGATGAATTGTCTTTCATGAAATAATACTAACCCGTCTCTCAAAACACCTTTTTTCTTTTGCTATGATCCAGTGTTGCCCGTTGACAGAATTCATTTCCCTTTTGCAGTGGAACCTATCTACTTTTTCAAAACGTACCTGGTGTAGTGTTTTGTTTAATTCACACATTTTGGAGTAACCCTTTTATTATGAGTCTTGTCTTTAAAGGCCAAAATGCTCCGTTCCACCTTGTGATGTCATGAAGCTGTAGTTTTCAGTATGAGAAGAATGCAACCTTAATATACATGTTTGTGATGAAGAACCAATAACTCTGAAAATAGCATAATATAGACTAGAAATAAATAGATTTTTTAAATATCCAACCCATGTTTAGAGAGATTTACACTGTGTTTATAGCTAGTTAGAAAATGAATAGGGGAAAAAAGATTAGCTCCACCTCAGAACTGTGACGTTTGTTTAAGAGTCTGTGGAACCTCAGACATCCCTTTACAACAGCGCTTTGCCTTGCCCTGTTTATGTGTGTGAAAATAAATTGGAACGGTGGCCTGGTAACACTATTTTAAGTAGAAAACATTGAAAACAACAATGAAAATAAAATAACCAACACTAAAGGTAGAAACCCGTAAAGTGTGCCACAGAGGGTAGAGCTGTTAAATTGGCCAGTGCAGTGACAGAGGAGCGCAGTGGGAAGCAGACAGTGTGAGTGGCTCCCTGCCTCTCTGTCTGGATGGTGTCTGCTGCTGCTTTCATCAGACGCTTAACAATTTTCTCTGACTGCAGTACAAAGAAAAACAAACTCTGCACTGCATTTTGGGCCCAATGGTACAACAACAACAACAGCAGCAGCAACATTTACCTGTCAGTCCTGAGCTCTGCAAAAACACACACTAAACACACAGCTCCACTCTCCTGCCGCACATATTTAATAATGTTAACTGCACAATGTTAAAAGTCCAAGACAATGCATTATTTGAGCTTTTAAAATGACTTTGGACACCTTAGTCATTGTGTTTCTTGCAGTGTACCTGAATGGAGGAGATAGTGGAATAACAGTCTGCCACAGTTTGTGTGAGCAATTTTAGATTCAATTTACTGACAATACAACTTGACAAAAGGCATATTAGAACAGACATTCAAAGTACTTTTTGATCATTTCTTTATAATAGCTAATTTAGGTTTTTCAAATGCGGAGATCAAACAAAAACAATTAAATCAAGAGTATTCTTTGTACAACAGTTCATAACTTCCTGGTGGAGTCCTGGGTAGCCGTACAGTGACTAGTATCCAACAGTTGCACCTATAGGACTCGGGGCCATGATAAAGGGGAGGCTTGAAAACATGACAGGGCCTATAAATAACGGTAGACATGTTCTCCATTTGTTTGAACACCTTCACACTCTTACAGGACCAGAAGTGGTGCTTGTGCTGCTTCTCATGATCCACTATAAACAGCCACACCCATCAATACACTGATACTAAACTATTTGACACTTGGTCAAGAGGTTTGATTCCTAGAGCAGCATAATGGCAGATTTTTTTGGGCTTAAAGGACCATAAATTGGGCTTAAAGCCCAATTAAATGAATTGTCTTAAAGCCCAGTTTATGGTCATGGGTCAAATTGTCTGTGTTGCGACACAAATAGATGTGCACCTCTAAGACCAACACAGAGAGCAAGGGCTGTGATTGGTCCGCTCTACATTCACATTTCCGGTACTCCGCTTTCCCGGTTCATTTTGTGTACACAAAACACCATTCCTAGAGTTGTAACTTTGTGGAGCAGATCCATAAATTAAAATCGATGGCCACAAGGTGACAGCAACAGTGTGTGGTGAGTCAACGCAGAACTATGAGTCTGTCTTTAGTGCAACTAAATGTAGCAAAACTCATGACTGACAATATCACACTCATGAGAGTGTGATATTTGGCTGTTGGGAGATGAAACATGCAAATTGTACTCATGAGATACAGAAGTATACACCCCACCTTGTTATAGATATTCTTTATGAAAAATATACGTCTTTTTGGAATACATTAATTTACACTTATTTAGACCAAGTACCTTCTGCAAACACCTTGAAAATGTAAGAAGTTTTCTTGTTTATTTGTTTATTTTAGGGCTGCACGATATATCGAAAACATATCGTCATCGCGATAATAGCACGTGCGATATCCACATCGCAAAGATGCGCGATATTTTTTAATTGTTTTATGTGTAAATCGTGAGTTTATTGCGTTCTGGAGTTCACAATTCCGACGCGCCCTTAAACGTAATGTTTTGCTAGCTAGAGCGAGCGCGTGGACTCGCAGTGCATGACGGGAAAACACTACAGTCACCATGGCGGGTAATGAAGAAGTCAGTGAAGACGACAACAGCGAACAACTTGTGCCTAAAAAGCACAGCAGCTCCGGAATTTGGGACTTTGGCTTCAGACGGGACGACGTGTCACAGACGCAAGTGCTGTGCAAGTCGTGCCGGAAAGTTATCGCAACGTCGAGAGGAAACACGACGAACTTACACAGCCACCTCAAACGCAACCACAGGGAGCTATACAGTGATTTTATTCAGTCAAAAACTTCAGCAACCAATGTTACGCAGGTACAGTCGCAAAAACGAAAAGCACAGACGAGCTTAAATGAAAGTTTCGCGTGCGGCACTCCTTATGAAAAACGTCATAGAGGCAAACATGTGAATGTACGAAGCATTTTTTTTTTAGGTTAAAAGAAAATATCGCAATAATATCGTTATCGCAATGCTTGACACCCGTATCGCATATCGCATTCATTTTCAATATCGTGCAGCCCTAATTTATTTTGATTTATATATGATGACGACACGTGTTTGAAATAAATAAACAATAAACCAGTTTTCATTGAGCAAAAACAATGGCTGGGGGGGTAAATGTACACAACCTGAAGGTGATCATTTTAGCACTGAAGTAACTGGTACAAATTAGTAAATACGTATGAACAGGTTTTATTAACTGCAACTGTAGAACAGTGATGGGAGCATTAGACAACAGTCTCTTGCTATTTTTGCTCCTTATTTACTCACACAGTATTTATCATCAGTAACACTGTCATTTTGGTATAAACTGTCCTTATGAGGACGCTTTATTCAGCTGAAGTGTCAGAACGCAGACACTGATCAATAAGTCATCTGTTGGAGGGGCTAAGTCATGCAAAAGAGTTCAAACTCTCTCCACTGTTGTGTTTGGGCCTGACTCATAATTAATTTTGAACAAGTTACTGAATCATATTTTAAACTCAGAGACAGTGTGAGTTGACCAGCATGTGATATGCCACAGAACTCCTTCCATTTGGGTAAAAATGAAGAGGCAAAATCATAGTTGGTCCTACATCTGAACCACTTGAAGCCATAATTACAACTGTGCCGCAAGCGCTCTGCTGTGGGCTAGCTCAGAGAGGGTGGAGGGTGCAGGGAAAGATAGATTTCATGAGTGAAAGGCTCCCCGGGGCCTCAGGGGGATTGTGGTTACAGTGTTGTGCTGTACATGTGTTTGGGGAATGGGGACAGACAGACGAATGAGGCGCAGATATGGACTCTGTCAAATGCTGTCATCTCAGCCCGAGAGTAACAAGAGCTGATTATGTTCTAGTTCAGGCATCACACTTTCCTCCCACCACTGCTGCGCCTGATGGGACACTAATACACACAAACCCCAAATGTTAGTTGTGTTTCTTTATTCTTTTGTTTCATCCATTTACTCATTTGAGGTTGCCAACAGAGGACCGATTGGTCATCATGATTTGTCAGCTTTTGGAGCCAAATTTCCTTCTTGTTGCAAGCAGCACAGCATTCTATGGTTCAATAATTCACCAACAAACAGAACTGGGGTTCTGATAGCTCATAAATCCATTGCCAAAAAGACCAGCTTGTCAACTTTAGCGGGTTCAAAGCAGGACTGAGTACAATTCAGTCCAGTGCTAAACAGGTGTTCTGATGTAGCACTTTTGGCAGGTACACAAAGGAACCTGGTAGGTACAAGTTTGGACTGTGCACATGAAATGAAATATTTGTACCTGTACTGAGTACACATAATACCTACTGCAAGATGCAATCATCAGTTGAAACACTGGAGTCTGGTCTGCTCATTCAGAGTGAACTCGTTGGATACATTGTTCGCTGTACTGCAGACCTCATGGAGATTCCAGCTTCATCAGCCTCTGTCCAACTCTTAAAACACACTCCAGGAGTAAATGTATGGTACACTAATACTGTAATATACATAATCCGCGGCCCCTTTGGCGGCATTGTGGAGTGATGACACACTTCACTATGGTGAAGTCAGTACCCATAGAATGGGCCTACCCAACCAAAGACTGACTTAATGTGTTTGTCTTTCCTGTGTCTGTGGGTCAGATGTGAGACATTTAGAAAGAAAAAAACAAATCTTGAATCACTGTCAATCCAAGCCAGTCTTCCTTCTGCTGTCTAATCAATGTGTGATGGGCAGGTACTGGTGATTTAGCCCTCAAAAGGTATCAATAAAAATGTTCCATGTATTTTTACTCAGTTTTTAATGGTAAAAAATGTGTGGAGTGTATTTTGCAACACACCATGTGATAAACTAGCAGCACAAGCGAATTGAGCCTGATGACTTCCTAGCGTAGAATCCTCTGCAATGTTTTCTCCTGTGAGGTCCTCTGGGAATATATATATATATACATACATACATATATAGACACACACACACACACACACACACACACACACACACACACATATATATATATTTTTTTTATACATGCGGGCTTGTATGACTTGTGCACAAATCTGATGTGGCTGCAAAAAACTCTAAGCCTCGCTTTGCACTTGTTTGTTGTGTTTGTGTGTTACAGTGTGGTTTCTTATGCTTTTTCAAAGAAGAGAGTTCACGAGGAGCTTTCAAATGAGGTGAGGTGTTGTTGACTTTGAGGTGGGGACATCTGTGATGCAGTTGTCATATTGGACCTAGTGGTGTGTTTTAGATGTTGGTATAAGTTTATTGTGTTTTTTGCTATGTTAAACCAACATTAAACAGATTCAACCCATGGCATTGCTCTGCAGATGATCACCTTTTTAAGCCAAAATATTCCCAAACAACAGCACTACACCACTGCAGCCACTGCAGCCACTGTATACTCATACTCATTAACATTTGGCAGATGAAATAAGATGCACATTAAATGGCATGTGACACACACACACACACAGATTGCACAAGGATTGAAAACTCAGTCTTTATGCGTCCTCTTCTCTCTAACAGAGCTTAGACAAATGACTTTGGAAGAATCATTGCCAATCAAAGGACTGGTGTGCGGAGAAAAAATCCAAATATGTGTAATAATTTATTCCTAGAAAGAGCACTGTGAGGATGAAATATCTTACCACAACAAACAAACCCTCCCATGGAACAAAATTTAAGGTTTACGGTTTTGAACAGTTTATGACAAAAAAGACAGTATGAACTTCTTTAAAGAAAGGATCAAGTGTTTGAAAAAGCTTTACTACCATTTTATTCAAGCAATATACACATAAGGACTCTAAAAGTTTACGAATACATATCGTACACTACACTTGTGTGTGTCCACTCTTCTATAACAGTTTCACACTCACCACAATACCAAATGTCAAGGAGAAAACTGTCACACTGCAGCACAAATAAAATATAGATTTGTGTGATTTTCCTTGAATTAATAATGTGTGAGAGGTGGTGGGATGTGAGCTGCAGATGAGAACATGGCTCAGGGCTTTCTGCATCTCTACTATTACAATACTTAAATACAATATTCTAAACTAACTGATATTTTATATTTTACACACCTGCCTAAATATACATAATTGGCTGTATTCTGCACATTCAATTGTTTGTGTACATATTATGGCTCTGTTATAGTACAGTTTAAACTGGTTTAGTTTTTAATTGAATTTTGTATGTGTATTGATGTGTGTTGATGAATGTGGGCGTTCCAGTGGGCCCCAACCCACGGCTGTCACTCGGGTGACAGACTGTGGGGACTTAGCATTTAGACTAGCTGTGTAAATCAGTGCTGCTCCTGCTATGCTGACTTATGGCTGTTTAGGTGGGACGCTGTCACAAACACAGTCATCAGGCCTGGATTATGACTCTACGTGTGTCACTCAGCTGCAAAACGCTGCTCTGAGAAGACATGGAGATTTATGATGGGACTGCGTCCACCCTCTGTACATACACACAGACAAGACAAGGTCAATACATCTGAGTACATAATGGGAGTACTGTGTGATGTACACTGTTACATTAGTACTACTCTATACTCTATTACTCTCTAGTGCTCCTACAGATACAGTTGCATAAATGTACAAAAAATATCTAATAATAAAGTAGTGTTAATGGCCATGTCAACAGTTCTAATTTTTCATCTTTCTGAAAGCCATGGATACCTATTTGGGTGGTTGGACCACATTTTTCTCCATGTCTTAGCATCTGTATATTTGGTGCAATACATATTTATTCCTGTGGTCGCTTAACACAAGATGACAGAGCAGCTTTCTCCATTTAAAAGGCATGCTCTGTTTCCCTCACAGAGATGTTCGAGCCTGACATTTATGACCATTCCCTCAGATGCCGATTGTATCTGTGTCATTGCCTTGGGAATTCCTGGTGCCATAGTGGAGAACGGAGGCAAAAAATTTGACACTTCTTCTACATTGCGTTTGAATGTAATGTCGGTGTGGGTGTGATTGGTGGTCAGAGGGGCCGTTGGAGGAGCCTCACTTCCGTCACACTGCCCCAATGTATCCACGCCTACAATAGTAGTTTACCACCACTGAGTGTGAAGTGAATGAATAATGTACCATAAAGCATATCTGAGTGTCCAAAGAAGTGCTATACAAGTCTGATCATCACTATTGTGAAGTCGGGGACAAGTCAGCTAAGTTGTCTATTAATTTAACAGTGTCAACTCTTATGCTGTTTTGGTTGTAATGCATTGTCCTCTCAGCAGGCTATGGTGATTTAGTGTGTTTTGTTGTGTGTTTAATGTTTCGGTTTTGTGTGAAGTGTTTAGATATTAAGGCGTGCTTAGTACATGTGCCATCGTCATCATTAAAACTGTATTTTGGACGCTGCCCCATTGCCTGAACATTAAAAGGACACTACACAGACAAACATACTGGCAGGTTTTTCTTAGCAGACCTAAACACATGTGATATTTTCATTGCCTCCCTGTGTATGTATGTGTTGTTTTAATTCTGTACAGTTTTGTTCACACATTAGGGTGTGTGCCAGACCTGCTGTGACTGGGCGTGTTAATTACGAGTCCGTCTCACTAATATACTCAGCATTAACACCATCAGACTCAAAAGCAATTAATTCCACATCTGCTCTGATCTGCTCGGGGTGTATTTTGATGATGTATCCACACTATTACAGGCCTAATCTGATGACAACAGTGAGTCCGTGCACTGCGCCGATGCCATCTAATTATCCAGCACCACTGATGCGCCTCATGCCCAAATACGGCGCTTTCAGGAAGTCTCTAAGCAATTCAATCTCCCTCTGCAATCTGTGCGTAGCTACAGAAGAAACGAGGATATATTGAACTGAAGACTTCCCACAGAAAATAAAATCAACACAGCTGATCTTTTTTGGCAAGTAATTATCATAACTCCCTCTATAGCAAGAAACCCAGTCTGTGCCTAAGAGCTGAAATGTTCTTTTGTCTGAAATATTCTCCCATCCCACAAGAGTGTAGCTAGAGTGGTTTCCTCCTCATGTGAGTGGTCTTATTGTGGAGCTCTTTGAACACGACATTCTGCTATATTAACAATAACTGTCAAATTAAGTCTCTATATCTCTCTTCATATGGTTGAAGAAGAAATGTGGAATAAATGTGGTGAGATAAATATAGTGGAGATGTAAACAATATGTGACAAAGATGGATATGAGAAGCTGGCAGCCCTTATGATTTATGATTTTCTCTGTGGCTCCTAAAGATACCATAGATAAACATTATTCTAGGCCTGATATTAAATCAGGAAGTCTCTGTTATCTTCATCAACAGATTGCTCCTAAAATAGTCTGGTTCTCTGGTCTGCTGCCTTCATTTATCCTGTTTTATTATTTTAGGACTGGATTTGGCATTCACAAACATGACTGAAATTTAGCTTAATTTGTGGGTATTTTCTATGGGGTATAAATTGCTAACACATATTTAGATCACCATTTTCATGCATGGATGACATATAAAAGTTCTTCAGGATTGTTTGATGTTTTGATATTATACCATGATAGAAAGGTCCAATACATTTTGCATACCACCCCCTCTTATAATTTATCCCTCGTGTGCAGTGTTGGTTGTAACGTTTTACTTAACTTGTTACAGTAATGTAACTTTTTTGGGGTAAAAATAGTGTGCTATAGTTCCTTTTTCTATTTTTCGCTAAGTTATTTTTCAGTGTACGTGGGCTGGTTCCTGCCCCAGCAGCGTGACACAGTGTGGGACCCTAACCCTAACCGTAACCCTAAAGCAGTGAGGTCTGGGCGGGAGGAGCTGTAAAGCACAGAACTGGAGTGTCGTGCCTTCACCTCAAC
>JACN01120482.1:0-11994 GCA_000787155.1 Scartelaos histophorus
ACATTTTTAACATTACCAGACAAACAGTGTATTGTATTGGATAGTAGCATTACAGGTATGATAATTGTAAAAAATGGCAACACCTCCCACCACCCGCCATCTCCCATCCACGAACATTAAAATTAAATGAATAATAATAATAATACATAAAATCAATAAATAAAAAAAAGAAATAATAATAACAAAGCAAATATATAATAAAAATAAAATAAGTGGATAAAATAAAATAATAGACAAAAAATAAGCTCATAAAAATTAAGAGTTACATGGGTTATGAAAAAAAGGTGGGGAAAAAAGCATTATTCAGTATATTTCAGTCATTCTCCAGATCCCGAGGAATTGTTTAAGAGTCTATGTGACGTAAAAAGACGTCCCAGGTAGCATGAAGTAATTTAACAGAGCCTCCAAGTGAAAACCTCAGTTTTTCAAGGTCTTCACGAACCCGGCGGACATGAGAAGTGGGATGGGGGAGTTTCCAATTACGTCAAATCAGCCTTCGGGCCAGTAAGGTGGTAAATGCTATGGTGGTTTCAGTGTGTTTTGAACTTGTATTTGTTGAACAGCGGTATTGAAACTTGACCACTTCCCCTCTCAGATTGGGCACGGCCAACTCCACAGCAAACCTCCTCGATGATGTAGACTCCAACCCCTGTGGTGAGTCGAGTGTATTCAGATGGAGGCAGGGGCATATGTACTTGATGAGTGATTCACAGTTTTTGTAAGATTTACCTAAACATATGGTCTGCAAATGTTTATCCTTACCATCATTTCTTTGGGATTGACTCTACAAATTTGGCACATTAATTTTCAACTGACAACAATCACGTCTTTGGAGTTGCATAATGTCACCACTTTCTGGAGCTATTCTGGAAAAATAATTTCCCTTTTTGTATTTATAGTTTGTTTCATGTGGATAGGCCCAGTAAGTACATAGACTTGGCATTAACCAGGTCAACAAATCTACAATCTGACCGATTTTTCTGTAATTTCCCAGCAATAATGTTTTTTAGATTTTTTTTTTTTTTTTTTAACATTTGACGCTTTGCCCATTTTGTGTTCTTGATGTCTGTTATGTAAATTGTAGTTAATGAGATGCAGTAATCAGTCAAATTAAAACTTAAAAATAAATTGCAATAGAAGCTGTTAGGGCAGTTTTATTTAAAAATGTTTTATAATCTGTTTGTGTTTTGTCCCAGAAGAGGGCGCTCAGTCAAGACGAGCTGCAACTCAGGAAGAGACAGAGCCACGCGCCGAGCCGGAGTCATGGTAAACACACCAACAACATTACAACTTAAAGACGCACTATGTCACTATCCTGCTGTAGACTTTCCGAGCCGCTTGTGCTTTACCTCGAATGTTCCACAGTAAGGCATTAATCAACATTAAAATAAGCACCTTACCCACGTTTTGAACATACCTCGCCAAAAACAAAATATAAAGTAATTCGATCACAGCTCATTTCTACTAATGACACTACTCAACATCAAATCCGGTTTGTGAAGTCGTAGTGTATCGTTTTATATATTTATGGAAAATAGGGGACTTAAGCTTGTGGACTGAGGATTGGACTGAATTGGAAGAGATCGCTAGATTACTCAGACCTGCACAGATGATGTCTAAAATATGGGTGGGACATGAATGCGTTACTTACAATTAATTAATTATAAAGAAAATAATGCATTAAAAATATTAAGTCATTTTTCACAGTTTGCCAAAGAAGGCAGAACGTTTGTGAATGCACCATGTTGTGGTACAACAATTATACACAGTTTGACCACAACAACTGAGCATGAAAGCGCTCTGGGTTTGTTGAACGGTAAATTTCTATTAAAAAAAAAAAAAATGACCCGATGGAAGTATTGACAAAGGAGCTGTTTATTACAAACTGAGCAGAAAAGAGTTTGCAGATCACAGAAGCAGCTCAACCCTATGATACCTTTTAAAAACAAACCATGTCACAGCGAGCACAGAAACTGCTGGAGCTGTTGGTGGGACTCGGGTCCAAGTACAAGCCACAAGTGTCAGCAGCACAAACTCAAACAAATGACTGGCTTCAGGAAGAAAATGAGTCACTAAAATTAATTTACATTAAAAAAAAAAAGTTGCTTTTAGGGCAAATACTGCGATTAATTGAGATTAATTAATTACAGAGCCTGTAATTAATCAGATTCATTATTTATCCAAGTCCCACCCCTACTCTAAAACCTCTTCAGGCTTGTTGAGGTAACAACATTATTACATGGATTCGCATTCTACCAAGATGCTGAATTGTTGGTGCGCATTTCTCTGTGTTTAGAAATGCAGCTTTTGGGTTATTTGTTATTGTTGGGGTGGAGTTTCGCTGCCGTAACTTCCGGTGTTTTGTAACTGCTCAAAGTTCTCCTCAGATTCCTTCCAGCAGAACCACCCTTTCCTTCCATATAATGACCGCCTTGCTCCTCTGCACTCTGCACAATATATCTACATACGCTCAGATGTATTCAGAATATGGATCTAGTTTTGGTCGTTTTTACAAGCTGAGGCAATTTCAAGTAGTTGGTGACATCACAAAAAACTGCTCCGTTTCTGGGGGCGGAGTCAGAAGTATGGATACCTGTTAGACCAGTCACGCTGTTCCTTGTATGTCTAGACGCACAAACCCTCAAAACTTCACTTTTCTGTCTTTTTTCAGATCTTCTTATTTCAACATATCAGCGTTATGGACTGACATCATGAGGATCCATCAGGCTGTGTCTGAATCCACTCCACAATCACTGTATTCAAGGGTTGGTCTCTATAAGGCAAAAAAAAGAGAATAGAAGTTCCTAGAACATAGGAATACCTTATTTTAAACCCAAAATAGGTAAAAAATCCCCTTCACGTTTTCCTCCGATTCCTGCAATAGCCATTCAAGTAACTGCTGTATTCATGGGTTTAAAAAGTTAGAAATATTAGCAATTCAAAACAAAATATTCTGTCTTTTGAATGGTGAAAATGACTCAAAATGGCGCCAATAAACCAGTAACTGAACCGTGAAGTTGCTGTGGGCGTCGCCATCGTCATTCAGATAACTTTATTTTGCGTGGGGCTGCAGATATTGAACATGACTTAATTTCCAATTTGCAAAGCCTTTCTCAAATTCATCATTGAAATGTATGATAAATGATTAAAATAAATTGAAATCCTTGAATTTGGCTTATTTTTGTAGGTCCTTTCTATTTGTATGACGTAGGACTGGAACAGGAAGTAAAGCAGACCGCACTGAGCCTTGATTCTCAAAACATTGAATTAATTAACTTAAATATCGCATAGTCCTTCCCTTAAATATTAATTGAACCGCTTTTCGATTGTGAGTGGATTCAGAAAAACACAACGCCGGCCGGTGGCGCCAGAAGGGACATTTTCCAGGGGAGATCGGTTGACCCCCTCCCCTCCTGAAGGTTATCCCCGGCAACAGACGGCCAGCGTTACCGTGGCGACAGACGACGTGCGTTGCCGTGGCGACAGACGGGACTGGCGGCGCTTCCTGTCTCTCCGAAATCCTGATCCAAAACCAGCCAAATGTGTCCTGAGCGTCTGAGGACTGGACTGATCCCTGATGGGTATATAAACAATATCTGTGTACTATATTAGTCTGTTATATATTATTTTAATGTAAAGGAAACGCAGTATTACCGGTATTTCTTAGTAAAGGGTTCCTACATGTTTTTTAGTCCTGAGATTTGACCCTAGGAGGCCACTGTAGTTGTAGAAAGCTGTAGACTGGTGTTTGTTGAGGTGTAGGCAGAGATTTTTTGGCGTTTGGAGGAACAATGACATACAGGGGGTCCCAAAGAATTTGACATCATTTTAAAAACAATTATCTTGAAAACTACAATTTAGATCTTGAACATCATTGGTTTATTATGGGACTATTTCTCTTTTGGTGAAGTTTTTGTCTTGGGTGACTGTGTGGAGAAGACCCAAAATGACTTCTGTTTGGGAGTGAACGGCTCAATCTGAAAACAGAACAAATGTAAAATTTTGATCTGTTTCTATACAATCTGCGAAAATGAGGTTATAACAAGAATTGCCCAAATTATTTCCCTGTGAAATTATGTTAGATTTTTTGGGACACCCTGTATAAATACAATTAAGGAAAACTTCATTAGAGATTTACTCAAAGCTAAGTTACCTTAAAGTGTCCCCAGAGCCTTAAGCTTCAGATAGACGACACATCCAAGTTTGTCTCTAAGTATATGGATAGGCACTACCAAATGGAAAAAAATCCCCAAACTTGTAATCTTGTACAATGTTTTGTTGTTAAGAGTAGATCAGCATTACAGGTGTTATCAGGAAAATCAATACTGGATTGTAAAATGTTCCCTCACATCTTGGGACAAAAAAAGGTCTCGTCTTCCACAATATGTAAATGTACAATGATATATACATTTGTAAGTCCCAAAGCAAAATATATAACTCTTGAATAACTCTGCTTCGGTGACTGTCTGCTTCTCCAGAATGGGAATAACAGTAACGTAAAAAGCGATAACAACTGTTCAACTTTATCACTTTAACAGAAATGGTTTGATCATTATTTCATTTCATTGAGTGTGGGAACCCTGTACTAGCCTCCTCTTGTCTCCTCTACGGGGACTTTAGCTGTATATTCAGAACTTGCCATTAAAAAACAACTTTCTTACTTTTTCCAACAGTGTACAGTAGCTTACAGACTCTAATCTTTATAATAGAGGTCTTCGGGTCTGAGAAAATAACAAATATTTTCAATTTTTTAACGCTCTTTTCTCCTAAATATCAGTCAGTACGGAGCCATATTGTACAGCTGTTGTCTGTCTCTACACTCCTTCATATCCTGCGTTCAAACGGCAAATTTTTTTAAATTGCTTGTACTTTTTAATTAGAAATCTCCTCCATCCTTGAACCGAAAAGTCACGCCGCTATTCAGTCCTATTCAGTCTACAACTAATCCATTACTGACATCTAGTGGCAAGAATTTGGACCTTGCATTAGTGAAAAATCTGAATTATTATTTTTTTAGATTGAGTTTTTAATGCATTTTTACATTAATTTATTTTTATGTTTTTTTAATAAGAAAAACAGCAACTAATTCTTCAGTTAATTTTCCTTTAATTCAGATGAACCCTTAAGCCTCTTTCTTGCCATTCAAAAAATATCGTAAATAAATACTGTAAAGACAATTTTGACAAGAATACTTCTCAAAAA
This sequence comes from Scartelaos histophorus, assembly GCA_000787155.1. Lineage (NCBI taxonomy): Eukaryota > Metazoa > Chordata > Actinopteri > Gobiiformes > Gobiidae > Scartelaos > Scartelaos histophorus. The sequence goes on from JACN01120482.1 coordinate 5,203, forward strand.
CGATGAATTAACCGTTAACATTTGGATTTATCACGTGAAATCATGTGCTGTAACACAAAGAAAAAACAACACGGCAGCATGAGGCCGAACAGACAACCAATATTGACCAAAAATACATTTAAAAAAAACAAAGAATCACCATGAAGACGTCTGTAATGGGGGTTAAAGCGTAGAAAAAAATCCACAAATTGCACTACTGAAGTCATTTTGTGTTAAAGCTTCATGTTGTAACTTTAAACAGATCTACATTATATTTATTCAATTTCAGAGCTCAAAAATACTTAAAAAAGCAACATTCTGACTGTGAGCTGGGTGGCTTCTCCGCAGATCTGACCTGTAACTTTTACCTGTAACCTTTAAATAACGCAGAGTTGCTTCAGTTTGCGTTAATTGGTGATACAGACATTTCCACGTCATAATTGTTGAATGTTCACTGTCATTTTGCTGAGCGCAGCCAAAGCTTAAACACTTTTTCAAACGCCAGAGATTTTACTGTGAACCAGAGTTTCAGAAAAGTGGGGAGAACTCCAGAGCGTCTGAGTCTTTCTGTCCGAATTCACGAACTTTTGGTGCTTTTTCTACGTTTTCTTTTGCATGAGAAAGACTTTATAATATCTGGAGAGACGAGATCAAAACAAATGTCGTGATTAAGTTTGCCGTGACGCTTTGAATGCTTTTGCAAAAATCTGAAATGAATGAACCAGTCTGAAAAAAAATGGGCCCTTTAATGTTGCATGTGGTTTGGTATCAGCCCCAGTTTATGTACTTGAAGTTATTGTCTATTTGTTTTATTTAGGATGAGGTCAGTATGAGCGACGGCATCTGATCCAAACGTTCCGTGCACAAATTAGTTTCATAGGAGCTTATGTTGGACATTAAAACGCAAATCTGACCTGTAACTGTTGCTTTTCTCTGTGGAGTTTAATGCCGCACTTTGGAACACACCAAACATTCTGTAATTTCACAATGTAATATCCACAAAAAGGTTTATTTAGGGATGCACGGGTCCAGTTTTTCCAGTTCCGATACTGATTCTGATATTATATACTGCAACAAAGCTTAAGATCTATCAGAAAATGACTTAAAATGAGTCAGATTATCTTACAATTTTAGCTGACAAGTTCTCTAAAAATAAACTCGCTCTAGACTAGAACGAAGCCGTCTCAGAACGAGTAAGTTAATAAGATAATAAATCTGAAAACAAGTTGAATAACCTGATAGAAGTGTGAAAATCTTGACCAGAGCAGAGAAATTTCCAGTGTAGCTTTAAGTCTCTGCCGATACCTGATATCAACCAATACCATTAAGACAAAAATAAAATCTATTATATCTATTTTTTATCTTTCAACTAACTATACAGCAGTTTTGTATAATTAAAATTTAAAACATTTGGGAAACTACGACCGTAATAGTCTAAATAATCAGGATATCGGCTAATTCGATATTTGGAAGCTGATATCAGATACAGCAAATTGTCCAGAATCGATGCTGATATCCGAGTACAAATATTGGATCGGTGCATCCCTAGTTTATCTTATCCTAATCTATGCGACATCTCCATGGAGACTGCAGTGCACGCCCTCCGCCTGAAAAGTTCCACAGTGCAACTTTAAAGCAGTACAAAGCTTATAAGTGTGAAAGAACGATAATGACATAATCTATAATAATCTATAATCTTTCTATAATGGCCCATTCACAACTCACGGTATCAGAATTGAACGACTGACTGTAAATTTTTCTTTCTATAAATGATTTGAAAAGTGAATCCCCTTTAGTTTAATGATTCTTGATCCAGTTTTGTCTTGAAGTCTGTTGAAATGAAACATGATTTGAGCTCAGGGAGATTTCGTCCCCTTTTTTAAACAGTTATTCTTCCATGTGCAGAGCTGTAGCGGCAGTGTAGGAACGAACTATGAAGTAATGTGACATATTTGACATTTCGTTGTGTTTTTGAGGTGCACATTGTCAAAGAACGAGATCCAAGTGCCCCCTGCTGTTTTAGGAATTTACTGCACAGATCAGATCAGCCATAATAACGTCATAGCCACACGGACTTCAGTTTGACCTGTTTTAGTTCTGGTTTAGACCTGGTTTAATCCCGGTTTAGTCCCAGTTTAGTCCTGTTTTAGTACTGGTTTAATCCTGGTTTAGCCTTGGTTTAAATCTGGTTAAGTCCTGGGTTAGAGGCTTGGTTTAGTCCTGAGTTAGTCCTGGTTTAGCCCTGCTTTAGATCTGGTTTAGTCCTGAGTTAGTCCTGGTTTAGCCCTGCTTTAGATCTGGTTTAGTCCTGGGTTAGTCCTGGTTTAGCCCTGCTTTAGATCTGGTTTAGTCCTGGGTTATAGACTTGGTTTAGACCTGGTTTAGCCCTGCCTTGTCTTGGTTTAGACCTGGTTTAGTCTTGGTTTATATCTGGTTTAGACCTGGTTTAGTCCTTGGGTTTTAGCCCTAGTTTAGATCTGGTTAAGTCCTTGGGTTATAGACTTGATTTAGTCCTTGTTTAGACCTGGTTTATTCCTGGATTAGCCCTAGTTTAGATCTGCTTAAATCCTTTGGTTATAGACTTTGTTTAATCATTGCTTAGACCTGGTTTAAACCTGGTTTAGTCTTGGTTTATATCTGGTTTATATCTGGTTTAGTCCTGGGTTATAGACTTGGTGTAGAGCTGGTTTAGTCCTGGTTTAGCCCAAGTTTAGATCAAGTTAAGTCCTTGGGTTTTAGCCCTGGTTTAGATCTGGTTAAGTCCTTGGGTTATAGACTTGATTTAGTCCTTGTTTAGTTCTATATTAGCCTTAGTTTAGATCTGGTTAAATCCTTTGGTTATAGACTTTGTTTAATCCTTGCTTAGACCTGGTTTAGTCCTGGGTCAGTCCTGGTTTGTACCTGCGTTAGACCCATATACTGGATATACAGTGTATGATTAGACCAAGTTTAGTCCCGGGTAAGACCAGGTTTATTTGCGGGTGATAGACTTGGTTTAGTCCTGTCTTAGACCTGCTTTAGCTCTGACTTGGACCTGGTTTAGTCCTGGATCGGTGCAGCTTTGGATCCCTCGTGTTCACTCTTGTTCTCCCTGATCACACTCTAGTCCATTGTGTCATTTTTTTTCTGAGGAACATATTTGTAATTTGACATTATTTTGAACCATCTTAGTAACTCAAACGCACATTTTATACCATTTTCTTTCATTGTAATTTGCTCTTAAATGCTGTTATGACGATTATGACTTTTTACATGTTGTTTTACCATCAACTTACCATTAAATATTTAGTAAAAGTGTACCTATAAAATGGACAAGATCTATGAGTCTATTAATGTAGCAATGCTGTATTCTTCTGTATATGTTAATATGAATAATACTATGTTTAAGTGTGATCTGTTATTGGAAAGAATGTCGGCCTTTGCCATGTCCTCACCACATCCACAGTTTCACAAAGTCGATGCCAAAAACAACTGAAAACGCTGTTATCGTTTCCATTCTGTGTCCAATCATGAAAGTGCAGTTCTCCCCACAGCGAGACGGTCGTGAGTAGTTTGTTGAAAAGCTCTTTTGTGTTGTATCCTCTGTTTTTTTTCTTTGTTTGTGAATTATATTTGTAAAAAAAAATATTAACATGACAATTAAAGGTTTTTCTATAAACAGCAAAAGTGCAGTTTTTTGTGAATATAACTAATAATACTTTGGTACGTGTTAAAGGTTCTATAGTACGTAAAATGGACTCTTATGTTATAGTCATTATCAAATATCACATATATACCACATCACAAGCTGGAACAGTCTTTTCTGTTGTGTGAATGAAACAAAACGCAACTCCAGGTCTGTTTGTGATGAGGAAACTACAGATGAACATATCAGAAAAAGTATCTGTTATTATCTTATTATGTAACGCGTCATTCTTCAGGTTTCACAGGATCACGAGGTTTGTTCTACTGAGTGAATGTAATAATATTTGCTTTAGTTTGTCCACAGTCTAAAGGGGCTCCAGTATCTATTTCTTTTGGAACTGAAATGAGGACTATTGTTACAGCAGGGGTTTTTTTTGTTTTGTTTTTTGTTTTTTTTATACTAAGCGGCCACATTTTTATACAGAGCTTTTCCACCTTCAAATCACTCCACATTACATTTTTTAAGGCTGTAGCCAAATCGTGTACGTAAAAAACACTAAAAATGCTTCATATAAATGTCAAACATTACAAAATGCAGCAACTGAAGCCCCTCAGATTATGCCTGACATGAGAATCCACAATGTTACTTGGTCTTTTGTATTTATAGACACTTTGAAAAATTGTAAACAAAACATATTAAAATCCAGAATGGAGCAGCTGGAGGCAAAAGTGAAGTAGAACACAATTTAATTTTAATGTAAAAACTGGGATTCATTTCAGAATATCACAAAATACTACAAATCAAGGACAATTTGGTAAATTCAGATCCATGTGAATGATTCAGAGCCCAGTTTAAAAACACAGTTGTGTTTTACATGATTTGTTTATTTGACAATAATAATTTTAATTATAATGATTATAATGCACTTTTTCATTCCATAGAATCTCAGAGTGCTACAATAAAACAAGAACTTTAAAAACAATACAAACTGCTAAATGCTAAAAACATCAGCTTTTCTAAATGGAAAAGTCTTCAGCTTTAAAAGAGTCCAGGCTCTGTGTGGCTCTCAGCCGGACGACAGGGAGGCAGTTCCAGAGTCGTGGTGCAGCTGAACAGAAGGCTCAGTGTCTCATTGTATGGAGCCTGGTGGAGGGGACCTGAAGGAGGTCTGAAGGTCTGAAGCTCTGTGTAAAGAAGAATTTACATATTTACCATCTTTGAACTATATCCACCTCTGGTCCCTGATAATACCAGGGTTATACTGCTTTAAATACGATTATACAAAAATAAAACATGTTGAAACGCTAGAATATTATAAGTTTAGCTGAATGTGGGTCATTTTACACGTTTTCCCCCGCTAGATGTCAGAAATGTCTCGTTTTACCTCTTTTCTGAATGAGGGGCGTGGCCGTAGTAGCATCACTATGACAACCGCCCTGACGTCCCCCTGCGTAACGACGCTCCTCCCAGATTCGTACGTCGGCGGATTAAAACGGGAGCGACTCGATCAGAAGCTATTGTATTTTGACAACGAACAGAGCGATTTACCACCGAAAAGAGAGATTTTCCCCTCAGAAACAGCTAATATACAAGTAATTTAAAAGATTACGGTTTTAGCTTAGCGAGGATTTGAGTTTGAACCGAGATCTTCGACCTCCTTTTGTAGATAAAGAGACCGATTGTTTTAGCAGAGCCGACCTCAGTTTTTGCATTTCGTGCTCGGATTTTTCTCTCAGGTCTCAGCCCTTATTTAGATGGCAAGCTTCCCAGACTCTGTAAACGAAAATGATTTAGGTAAGTAACGTTTTATTTTTTATTTTTTTTAATTACATTTGATCCCAATGAACCCATAGCTGCTTTAACAATTGCACGTTGTTGTCACGTCGGCATTTTTCTTGCACATTTACATAGCGCGGAAAGGCAAACACTGCGCGTAAGGACTCGTTTTATTTAGTTTATTTTGTGTATTTCAACCTTTTTTAAATTATCCTATGCACAGATTCCTCTTCTGTGTAATTTTATGCCTGAAATAGTTGAATTTCTGGGTGTGTGTTCAAGGTTTTCCCCCGGTGCCTGGGGGCTCTTGGCTAACGTCCCACTTTCTTAGCGGGTTAATTCTTTGCACTTTTTCGCGCGATATTTGCTTAAAACTTCACGTAAACGGCGAGTGAATAATTTTTCACAGGCGAGGAGTTAAGTTTTTTCTCATTCTAACGTGTTTGTTGAGCTAACTTTGTCCATATTGATTTTTTTCCCTGGCTAAAGCCTCGTACCCTCCCCCACTGTGATTCATAGATCTGCGGGGAGTGGACGTCACGTAAAAACGCACGTACCATCCTCATGCCACCGTACGGAAGATTTTTAACGCAAAACATGGAAGTTGCACAAAAATTTGTTTCAAAATGACGCCACACGAAGCACTGAAGTTTATTTATTTATTTATTTTTATTTGACAAACGTGCAAATGCATTTTAGCACTTATAAAAACACATATAAGTTGGGTTGTGCAAAAATATTGAAACTTCGATATACAGTATAGTTTAATTTGATGATACAGTATTGATATTGTGGGCTGTTGAGTGTATATTTTTTAATTATTTTGTTTTGATGAGTAGAAACAAAATGTTTTGAATAAAAACAAACTGTGCTTTTCAAAAAGCACAGTTGTTTTATTTAATTTCCTATTTTTCAATTTGAATTTGAGTATTTTGAGTGTAAATATATGTTTAAAGCTGTTTTAATATCATAATAATTAAATTTACTTTGATAGATTTAATTGGAAGAATATGAGTTCTCAAATGTGATGATTTTATTACATTTTTATTATATTTTGGTTATATTTTTCCCCAATATTCCAACTAAATAATATGGCAAATTTTGCCAAAATTTGTGCAGTTGTGTATTTGACATATTACTGGGCTGTGCAGATTCTATTATAAAAGATATGCCAAAACACATTTTAAATCAATAACAGACACTACTGATTTATAAAAGTAAAACAAAAAAAACACACAACTAAAAACTTTGTTTTGTTAAAATGTATATTTGGAAAGATAAAAGCTGAAAACTTGCCCTAATAGCCATTTAGTTATTGTAAATGGGAGAATAGCCCAAATTAAGTTGACACAAATATAGACGTGGATTTCTGTGCATTTCTGTTGTATAAAATATATATATATATATATATA
>KN516355.1:0-10845 GCA_000787155.1 Scartelaos histophorus
TTGTATGTATAGTACATTTCTGTGTACATGTATGTAACTGACATCAGCAAATTTGTCGAGTTTCATTTATTCTTTTTATTATTTATTGCTAATGTTGTTTTATTTATATTCTTTCCTGCTTGCAGAAATTTTGAGTGCCAGTGTTTTTTATGTTCAGGAAGTCATGAAAGATGCCGTATTTCTTTAGTAGCCCGCTTAAGTTTTCTACTGCAAAGACACAGAATACACTGGGTATTTATTATTTTCTGGGCATCTGTTGTCTGATTTTGTAAATTTTAATGTTTAGTTGACACAATAAAGGTGAGGTAAAGGTAAAAGTGTTATATTTTTGGTTTGTTAAATATGATGATAAATCAAATCTATGTGGACATTCATGTATGTAGGGCAGTTTTTTGATAAAAATTTGTTACATTATTCAAATGTGCCTCTGAAATTGGCATACATTATGTGTGTGTGTGCACTTTCTCTTTGTAGACTTATGGTGAGGGTGTATAATGTTGTACAGTGTACAGCTGTTATCAGAAAAAAAGCAATGACAGGATTTAAAGTTTTTTTTGTTATTCCTGTGGTGTAGATCAAATGGCCTATTGGCCACAATGTACCAGTTTTTCTGAGGGAAAATTAATACTACAGTTGCATTCTTCTACTTGTTTGAGCCCATGGCTGTTTTCATGTATATATGTTACAAAATGTAAATGTATTGAAGATTTTGTTCAAGAAATCTTAAATGTCTTAAACATTTGATTTGGACTGATATGGCTCCAACCCCCATACAGAACAGATTAGATCACTTTACTTTTGACTATTTTGCATAAAGTTGCAGAAAACAAAAATTGTATTATTCTAAAATAATAATAATAATTCATAAATAAAATAAAAAATCATTTTTGGCAACTGCATGCTGCGGACGACAGGCATTGGCATTGTAGCGTGCATTGAAAAAATATTTCTCGTACAATAAAGATTTAAAGTACAATTTTATTTTTTATGACCAAGGAACAAATATATATCATTTTCTTTCAGTAATGTTTCTTGTAAAAATAAATAAATGTATGTTTTTGGTTCATGACGTCGGCCTATTTCTTAATAAAACACTTGAAAATAAACGGTAATTCAGTTCACAAATGTCGTTTTACTTTCACATTTACAACATTTTTACACTTGGGTTTATAGCTAGGCCTACTTTAATACAGAGTTTTACCGTCCTCTAGTGACCGTGCCAAGCATGACCAGGATTTTATCTAGCGGTAACAGCATGCGACCTTTATGTTTAGGGGTAACAAGCAGTAGCTATATGTGGATAATGGTTATTAACACAAATCATATAAATGTAAAATTATATCTACAATTATGTTGAAAAGCAATTATATAAACTATTTTATTTCATACGAACCCAAATAGACAAATTGTCTCGCCTTATGGTCAACTTGACCATATTAAGTCCCATAGTTGCACATGCAATTCTATGTAATGTACAGGTAGATCACCGCGTTTGTTTTCATTCATTTCATTATTAGAAGTAAACGCATAGACCTGATACGTGCATCGAAACTACATCCCCCATGATGCACGGCGTGTACTGTTGAAGTTCAGAGTTCATGTAACGCCAGTACCACGGTAAAAATAGGATATTTGCTGTCTGCCTGACTGTCCGATGGTTCCCTGAGAGAGAGTATCGGCTCATCAGCACATTCAGAAGGGTGTAGACATTACAGAGATACTGGCGGATGAAGACGATGATGACTTTCAACTAATCGGTCTTGTTTTCTACGTTATTGGTGGATGTACATGATAAGAATTCGTAATGTGCTAACCCTAGCGCGCTAACTAGCACATAGAAACTGCTTCAAGCTAACGTCACTGGTACTCGAAGTAGCCTTAAAGACTACAACAATGTTTGTTCAAGAGGAAAAGATTTTTGCAGGGAAGGTGTTGAAAATACACATCTGCACTATGGACGGCACAGAATGGTTAGAAGAGGTCACAGAAGATACCACTGTTGAGAAGTTAAAGGAGAAGTGCTTAAAACATGTATGTTTATGTTGTTTTCCAATTGCGCTTTCCCAACTTCCCTCCCTCCTATACCTACGGGGTTAGTTAGTGTAAACTGTCAGTGTCAATGTCACACCGGTATTTATAGTAACTGGGTAGCCTTTGCTATTTATAATTTAGGAGGTTGGATGGACCTTATAAGCGAGGCAACTATAATCATACTCTTCCCCCTTTCCACTCCCCAGACCTTCCCAAACGCTATGACACATTGCCGATTATTGCACGTACCTCACCTGTCCTTCTATGGAATAGGCTGTGGACTATAATGCAATTGTTTAATTGCTTGTTAATGTGGAACTGTCACTATCATGTAAATTATTCCAAATACATTGGCATATGTATGCTTTTTCTTATGTTCATACTCATATTTTATTAAACATTTAATTTCTTAAGAAAAATATAATGTATTGCTTATATTATAATCTATTTTACCTGCTTTTTTAGTATGTACATGGCAGCCTAGAGGACCCCAAAACTCTTACTCATCATAAACTGATCCATGCTGCTACAGAAAGAGTTTTAACTGACACCAAAACTGTTGCTGATGAAAATCTAAAAGATAAAGGTATGTAAGGATTAATTTTGTACATAGACTTGTCTGGTTTACTGTTAACCCCCCCCTCTTTTATTTTGAAGATGTTTTACTGCTTATTAAGAAGAGACCACCACCGACTGCTCCAAAGATGGCAGATGTTAGTGCAGAAGAAAAGGTTAATATGTTAAATGTAAAAACAAAATATTAAGGACTGTGGTTCATGTTTATATTTATTCCTACATGTTTAGAAAAAACAAGATAACAAGGCTCCGGATAAAGATGCAATCCAAAAAGCTACAGCCAATCTGTCAACACACCACACTGATCGCACAGTCACTCAGCACAATATCAGAGATGTAGGTTTATGTTTGTTGAGTTTTCTAATATATTGTATAATTCAAAATCTTTTTATGTTTACACAGATATGTTATGTTTTTCTCTGTTAATGTCTTTGTGTACCAGTTTCAGACAGAACTTCGAAAAATCTTGGTTTCTCTTATTGAAGTAGCTCAAAAACTTCTTGCCCTGAATCCGGATGCGGTTGAACTCTTTAAAAAAGCCAATGGTAAAGTTTTAATTTATTTATGAACTCTCTTTGTTCAGTATTTGGTTGTTTTATCTTGTATGTATATTTTATAATCCTTAAATTTTTTGCATTGGTTAATTGTTTTAAACCTTTTGATGGGAAAATTAGAACCCTTCCCAATCGTGCGTCTATGCTTACATCACACATTTATTCTTCTATTATAAGTTGTTGACCTCCTTTAACAATAAATTATGTTAACTATGTACTGATGATATATTTTAGCAATGTTGGATGAAGATGAGGAGGATCGAGTTGATGAAATGGCTCTTCAGCAACTCACAGAGATGGGGTTCGCAGAGAATAGAGCCATCAAAGCCCTCAGATTGAATCAGTATGTTTTGAGTTTGTGATTTGTATATATGAAACTTTTTTTCAGGTCACTTTTATGACATCATTATATTATTGTAGCATGTCTGTGACCCAAGCCATGGAGTGGCTGATTGAACATGTAGATGACCCTACTGTAGACACACCTCTTCCCGGTCAAGAGTCTTCTGCTACAGCGGGGGCTACTGCGGCTGTCTCTGCAGACTCCTCAGCCTCCTCAGCCTCAGCCTCAGCCTCAGCCTCCAATTTTCTCCGTAGTCTTTCCAGCCAGTCAAGTACAGAAGAAAGCAGCCGTCAGGATGAGTTGACAGAGATCTTTAAGAGGATCAGAAGGAAAAGAGAATTCCGACCTGACTCTAGAGTGAGTGACTTTTTTCATATGAGGCTATAAATACATACACGTTATGCAAAAACTTAAGATACTGTTGCACATTTACATGAACATCAAACCTTTTTACAAACTTTATTAAATTCAGTCCCCATCAAGATCTTAAATTGTAAATAATTCAGTTTCTGTCAGATATGTAGAAGTCTAGTGACCAAATACAAATCATGTATAATTTAATAAAGGCTATTGGATATAGCTGAACCAAACTGTTACAGTAAACGGTTTGTCTGACAATAACGTTTATGAACTGATAATTCTACTGTACATTGACTGTATATTATTAATCTGTATTCCCTTTTCTGTTTTCCACATTTCATAGGCTGTTATTGCACTGATGGAGATGGGATTTGATGAGAAGGAAGTTATCGATGCATTAAGGGTTAATAATAACCAGCAGGATGCTGCAGTATGTATTGTATACACTACTACATATAATGGACAACATATTGCTGTAATATGAATAACATAAAGAGAGTTCAGTGATATTGCACACATATGGGTAAATGTAGTTACTATGTTTTAGACAGATACATTAATAATGCTGTATCTTCTAGTGTGAGTGGTTGCTTGGAGATAGGAAACCATCTCCTGAAGACCTGGACAAAGGCATTGATACCAACAGCCCATTGTTTCAAGCCATTTTAGAGAATCCAGTTGTGCAACTGGGCCTTACAAATCCTAAAACATTGTTAGGTATTGTAATTTGTGCATTGCACTTACGTTTTACATTGAAATGCTGGTGATTGATGGGGAAAAAACCCCAAAAACTCAAAACATTTTGTTCTTCTGTGTCTGTGCAGCGTTTGAGGACATGTTAGAGAATCCTTTGAACAGCACCCAGTGGATGAATGACCCAGAGACTGGCCCTGTCATGCTCCAGATTTCCAGAATCTTCCAGACGCTGAATCGCACATAGCTGTAGCCGTGTGACTGTGGCAGCCTGAAAGTGTGAGTGAGTGTGTTTTGATGTTGGGCAAAGATCTAGTTAAGAAGTAATAGTATCAAATATGTTACACATAATACTATTTATAATACAGATACATACAATACAAAGAAAATATAAAGATACGCAAAATTATAATGACATTATTTAAAATGAAATGTGTCTTTTTTATATTTAATAAGAACAATTTATAGTTCAGGCAAACATGGTTTATTATATAATTTCTGTGGTAAATTGACATCAAACATCCTATTAATGTTTACACTTCAAAACTCTTTTTGTATGTTATCTTTTTGCAATATTTAAATATCAAATACACTTTGTCTTGTTAAGCTATTATGTTTTATTAGTGTGAATGTGAGAAGATTTTTCAAGGGTGTTTGTTTCTTTTCTTGTTCTGTTTTATTCTAGTGAAAGTAGAGAGAGGTGCAAGCGCTGTGCTTTTTATGTTCAAAGTTTTACACAATACCTCTTTCTGCAGTTGACTGTGAGAGGCATTCTCTGAGGTACTGTAATGAGCCACCTCTCACTTTATGCTCACAATGTCCTTTTAGCTTATTTTAAAATATTTATTTAACGTTTCTTGCCTTTTAGAAGAAATCCATACTCTATACTGTGTCTTAGTGTTTTTACAAAAAAAACTATACTTGGCCGGTGTGTTTCTTGTTGGTGTACTTTTGAATGTCATAACATGATGTTGTCCTTTTTGAGCACTTGTCCACATGTATAACATCACTTACTACAGTTTTGAGGAAGAGAATTATCTTTTGCCTCAAATGCTACAGTTTGAGATGTTCAATGAATCTGAGCCTAATCAAAAGGTGTTTGCCTTTAACTTGGAATGAGTATTTATATACTTGTGTAAAAGGAGATCAGCATGATATAAAACAATTAAATTGTTTCCAATTTTGGTTACATGTTTTAGTCAGAAGAACACTATGCTGTCAAACCAAATCATATATCACTGTTAAACATGCCTTTACTTTGGATAGAACTTTTTTTTTCTTCTCTGTGCAATATATAAAACGTTTGTGTTACCTATCAAGTAATATATTATATCTTTGTGTCAGAGTTGTGTGAACTGCCATAGGTAGTGGATTTACATATACACTGTTTAAACTTACCGTTAAAGTCAAAATCTCCAAAGCTATCGCTTTTCTGGATTCAGAACAATATGAAGGTTTGTGTGTGATGCCAAGCTTTTGAGAGTTTTATTGTTTTTCTGCTCAGGGAGGGGGGGTAGTTTTGCAAATTTTTCTCAATCCCGTAAAGTTTGATGTTAAAATTGCTTTAATTACTCTGTCAATCTGTGCATATTTCCTTTTTAGGCTGGTACATGTAGAAGGGAAATAAGGAAAAAAATACTAATGCAAATCTAATTTAAGCTAAATTGGACAGTGTTGGTATAGAAATGTATGAATGTGAAAATGCCCTTACATTTTTTAATTTACTAACATTTTTATGTTGTGACTGTTAGAGTGGTATAAAGGAGCTCTTATCTACAGTTAAAGAGCTTACTATGCATAAACCTAAAAACCTGCATGAAGAGAGTGCCTATTCTTGATGAAAATCAACTTGAGTCTCATTCCAGTCATTTCGATCTTACAAAAAACTTTTGAAGTAATTTTCCCGTACATCTCTTCATGCAGAAATGTACACAACAAAAACTATGCAATAACAATGTTTTAAGTACTGGTAACTGATTCACTCACACATTAAAAGGTTTGCAGTGGGGATTATTTCTTTTTTCTTTTTTTTTCTTTTTTGCTTAAGTACCAATTAATAAATAAGACATATGATTCATATACTAACTACAAACTACTACAAATCCGATGTAATTACAGTCAACGGATGTAACGTACCAGTAGGGGTCCTCATTCTCCAATGTTGTCTATAGTGACTCATTCAACGCAATGGAAATTACCGTATCCCTTATGAAGCATATTTTTCCACACAGTTTAATTCACAACTTAACATGAGTGAAATACAGTTCATACATATTTACGTCATTTCAAAAATTAATCTGGAGAGAGAATCGCGCATGCGCAATAAGATCGCCTGCGAAGTGTAACGTTAATTGCGTTTCACTGGAGGGTGCGCGCGTGCACTGTGCTGGGTCTAGCTGCAGCCCATGGACCTCCATATAAACGGCATTCTCTGCAATGTGTGATGATGGGCCATGTAGAAAGATAGCGATTTCATAGGAATACACTATTTCAAACCTTTGTTAATTTAATGTCTAACCATTTCTGAGCTATTTGGCGTTTATTTAACCTGAGAGGCTGCCGCGGAACGGCGATAACACAGGCCCAGGATTGGCTCTTGTTGCTGGGAGGAGACCACTCGGCTCCTTGCTAACATTATTAGCTTGCTATGATGCGATACTGTTGCCGCTGGATATTTTTCATAGCAGGATATTATAAAGTCTGTGGATAGCCGTTTTCTGTAACTTTTTAAGGCGATTTGGAAATCCCCAACACATTTCAAGGTAATGTGTACTGTCAGCTAACGTCATCCATGGAGCAGATGGATGCAGTGCTGCTTCTGGGCACAACACACTAGCGGCTAACAGTTAGCCAAATTAGCTGTTTTGTATTTGCGAACGATAGCACACGCCTTCTTTGCATACGCTAGGCAGACCACTTTTTAATTACAATTACCCAACAATTAATAAAACAATATGATAATCTAATGTAGCCATGCTAGTTTAACTAGAAATCTAATAAAGAGGTGCATCCATTGGCCCAAAATACAAATAGTCAGGTGGGCACCAGATAAACATGGGAACCTAATGCAAAATGGGCTCATTATTTTCAAATTGTTTATTTTCTGTTATTGATATCTCACAATGAAGCGTCGATACAAGGTCTTTTAGATGCATTGTTGTCTCGAATAGTCTGTACAGAATTAGATTGATTTGTCATTACAAACAATACTGAATTACATTGATTCTTCTAGTTTCAAATATAACATTTTTACCTCTATCTCTAGAGCAGTGGCTACTGTGATATATGTGTAATATAGGAGTAAGGTTATTTGCTAAACAGCACTTTAATGTTACACATGACCTTTCCTTCAGTTTGGGATTATTTGTTTAATGAGTTTTGCCATTTACAAGTTGCATCCACATATGTGTAATATATTTTCATTTTACTAGATGGATATGGATTTATCTGCTAGTGGCGACAGTACCAGGAGAAAAGTGGATTTGCCTGGAAGTGCCGAAGGTGTAATGGAAATCGTACCTTTGGAGACATATGACTCTGCCAGAGCTAAAATAGCAGCCAATTTGAGGTGGCTGTTTGCCAAGGCTTATGGCATTGGTGAGTAATTAATTTCAGAAATTACCACCTTTGGTCAAGTTATGTTTTTATGTTTGCTCTGCATGAATGTCTACTCCAGACTTTGGTGGAACCTGTTTAGTCACCAGTTTGTGAAAAGCCATTCGCTACAGAAATTATACTTTTATACATTTGTGTTTCAGACTGTACCCTGTTGTTTCAAATTTTCTGTCACTTAATGACATGTGACATGGCATGTTATACAGTCCCTGACGAAAGTCTTGTCACTTATCCATTTTGTAGAAACAAAAGGTTATAACCTGACTTTAAATTAATCGATTGGTTTTAGAAATGTCTCATATGAAAGCTAAAACCCTCCCAAATTATGCTCAATATACTAAAATAAATTTGCTTCACTGAAGAAAGATTGATCAATTAATGAAAACAGAAAGGTCAGATTTTGGCAATACAAAAGTCTTGTCGCCTTGTCATATGATGCACCCATTCCTAGATTACAGCCTCACCTGTGATCAGTTACTGATCAATCAATTAGTGGGTGTGTATAAAAAGTACCCCAGCACACCAGACCTTCACATCAACTGCAACTTGACAACATGCCTAAGATCCACCCTGAGACCAAAGCCTTAATTATCAAGAGGCTGAAGACCAGATCCACTGCTGAGGTGGTGACACCTTCAATGTGTCTCAGCGTCAAGTACAAAGAATAAGAAAAAGATCTGAAAAAACTGGAGATGTTTTTGACAAGCCCAGGTTCCGGCAGACCCTGCAAGACAAATGCTCGGGAGGACCGTTTGTTGATTCGAAAATCCAAGGCCAGCCCCTTTTCCACTGCAGCAGAGCTCCACTAGGCCTGGTCACCTCAAGTCCCTGTGTCAACCAGAACAGTTTATAGAGTTCTATCTCGAAATGACATCCATGGTCGAATCAGTGCACAGAAACCAGCACTAAACAAAAGGCAATTAAAAAAAACAGTGTGACATTTGCCAAGACCCACAGCCTGCTAAAAGGATGGACACCGGAAAAGTGGCAGAAGGTGGATTTCTCAGATGAATCTTCAGTTGAATTGCATCACAACCGCCGCAAATATTGCAGGAGACCTACTAGAGCCCGCATGCATCCAAGATTCACCCAGAAAACAGTTTGGTGGCGGAAAAATTATCGTCTGGGGTTACATCCAGTATCGGGGTGTGCGAGACATTTGCAGGGTAGAAGGCAATATAAATAGCCTAAAATATCAAGAAGTATTAGCTACCTCTTATATTCCCAACCATTAAAAGGAGTCAAATTTTGCAGCAGTATGGTGCTCCATCGCATACTTCTATCTCTACATCAAAGTTCCTCAAAGCGAAGAAGATCAAGGTGCTCCAGGACTGGCCAGCCCAGTCACCAGACATGAACCTCACTGAGCATGTCTGGGGCAAGCAAGCTTGGCAAAACCAAAGAATCTTGATGAACTCTGGGAGGATGTAAGACGCTTTCTTTGCTATTCCTGGTGACTTCATCAACAATTTGTATGAATCGTTGTCGAACCGCTTGGATGCAGTCCTTCAAGCTCATGGAAGTCATACAAGATATTAAATATGGATCTCACAGCACCACTACTTAATTCACTGACGTTATGCAACATATTTTTGTATTTGAAGTAAATTATTTGTTAAATTTTCTGTAGGCTACAAGACTTTTGTCTTGCCAAAATCTGACCTTTCTGTGTTCATTAAATGATCAATCTTTCATCAGTGAAGCAAATTTATTTTAGTATATTGAGCATAATTTGGGAAGGTTTTAGCTTTCATATGAGACATTTCTAAAACCATTCGATTCATTTAAAGTCACTTTGTAAGCTTTTGTTTTTACAAAATGGATACGTGACTAGACTTTTGTCAGGGACTGTAGAAGGATGGCTAGTTTTGAAAGTTGGTGTAGCTCTATCAAGGATCATGCATGAGGCCTCACCTGTCATATTATTGCACACATTTCTTTTTGTATGTATGTATCTTTACATTTTTAATGTATGTAGCATACCCTTTAGTTGGATAAACCTCAGAGAGATTTAAGAGTTGTTTCTGTAATATCACTTTATCATTAAAAGAAAAAGAAACTCTTTACTTATGTAAAGAATATTATCATTGCATCTTCTCTTTAGAAATTATTGACAGTATGAAATGTAATAAGTGGTTTATCTTGGAATTTATAAACATTCATCATAATCATGGCCCAAAAGCCATGTTGTAATATCCACCATTCATTCTAAGCTTATTGAAGCTTTCTTTTCTATTCCATGGGGATTACACAGATTTTGTAAAGTTTAAAAAAGTTTAAAATGAAAGCAATCCATGCTTTTGTTGAATATTTTTACTACTTCAGGTCAAGAACTATTGGCATCTGTCTTTTTAAACAAACACCATTATGAATAATAATAAGGATGTAGTGGAGCATTGTCTAAACAAAAATTGCTAATGGCTTGGATTTGTAGAATTGCTAACAATGATATAGCTTTAAAAGAAGTTTACACACAGATTTTTTGGCTCAGATGATCATTGATGTTGCTTGCCTTACCAGTTGAAAACAGGGTTGATATTGGCACGGTCATGACAGTGCAGCTGTGATATGGGTGCTGGCTATTACTAATGAGCTGTATGTCACCATTCATGATTTAATGCATGGCTGTTTTTATACACACACTCTTTCTGCCTCTCCAAGCGCCACAGCTGC
>KN516355.1:10855-32531 GCA_000787155.1 Scartelaos histophorus
TCGTGGTCTGAGCACAGAGGCACTGCCGTGGTGCACATGGGCTGGCACCTGTTACTAACGTGCCTGGGGCTGCTGTCCACATTGTTATCGACTTTGCACCATGCACTTGAATGTCCCTCTATTACATCGACCCCCAACTCAAAGTGCTCTTAGAGCATGTTGATGTGTATCTATTGGTAGTGACCAGAAGGGCATAGGGAGCACCTGCCACAGGACTTTATTGTATTCAGAGTTGAGTCATATGTGAAGATGTGCTTAGCCAGACCTTTTGTTTTCATTCTCTGTCACATTTCTGCTCACCTGTGCAGATGCTGGTCTCCTGACAACTGTGACCCTAGTTTTCTTGCTATATCACTTTAAAAGTTGTTATTGAGCTAATGAACTGATGGTACCATATATAGGCAGCTGCAGATGTGCATGTTGTATCATTTTATTAGTGATCTTTTAATAGAACCAGAAAAGTTTATTAACTTTTAGGTTGTGGCCAGGGGCTACAATCTACCACTGTAGAATCTGTACTGTAGTTTTCGAGGATTAACAAAGTTGCCGGTTGTTGGTTTGGCATAACCTTGTATGCAGAGTCTGTCCTTTTGTTCTGTCATTCAAAGCAGATTCCAAGCACTCCCTACTCATGCTTTAACAAAACAAGTAGTGGCACACATGCTTATGCAGTTTTGTAGCTCTGAGTAAGTCTTATTTTCACAAGTCATTCTTGCAAAGCAAATCATATTTGTATAAATGCTTTTTGTAATAGTGTTGTCATAATTACTTGAATAACAAAATTTAGAAAAGTGTGCTAGCCAGAGAAGCCATTTTCTAACATCCCAGGTCAGTCATCCAGGTCAGCATTTCAAGTAGTTTCTGTAGTCGTGGTGTTAATAAAGACCACCATGTCACCTGAGAGGCCTGCTCTCACTGAAACTTCAGCTCTGCATGGATCAGTTTCAGAATCAGCCATTACTTGAAATGAAATGTTTGATTGTTTGAAAGAGAAAAGAATATATACCCCTATATATATACCCCCAGTATGGATTTTAGATAGTTAAGATTTTTATAAAGACTACAGGTACATGTCCTCTAATTTTGTAAAAACGTTGCTCAATTTTAGTCTGTATATTGTATTGCTCTATCTAAGAATGATTATTTGATGATTTATTGACATCCACAGCACTGTTTTACGACAGACCTTTGAAAGATGAAAATACTCACATTTTGTACAGTGTCCTCTTCGTACTGAATTGCAATAAAGCTTTATAGGTTGTGGAAATTTGGCCTATAATGGAAATTTAAGGCTTAAAACTATAAACATCAACCTGATATATCAGGTTTATTTCTGCTCTCATATATTCCTATATATATTTTACAATTTGATTTAAATAATTACACTGGAATAGCAAAGTAATTTCTACAATTGCACATATCAGAAAAAAATCATTATCATATACATTTCCCAAGTTGTTTGGCTTCACTCTATTGTTCATTTGAATATTTGTCATTGCAGACCATATACCTGAAGATTTGCGAGACCCCTTTTACACAGACCAGTACGAGCAGGAGCACATCAAACCTCCGGTCATTCACCTGTTACTTTCCTGTGAGCTCTACTGCAGAGTCTGCTCCCTCATTCTGGAGACGGAGCAGGCTGCCTCCCTCCAGTCCCACATGTCAGTCATCCAGGCTCTGTCCAGAAAAGGCATTTATGTGGTGGAGAGCGACGACACACCCGTCACAGAGGGGGACCTGGCCTGTATGCCCATCAAAATGGTAAGTGGTCAGTAGGGCTCTGTGCACTACAATTTGGATCATTCTTAAAGTCTTATTGTGAGACATTAACTCAACATCTTAATTTTGCAAATGTATTAATTATTACAAGTATAATTGGCATTAAGTCATGGAACAAGATGGGAAGGGCATGTAGGCCAGTCTCTGTAGATGCATTTATTTTACTCATACATTCACAATTTCAATCCATTATATTGATTGCAGTAAATTAAATGTATGTCTGAAAACAAAGTAATAATGAGTATTCATATTCATGCATCCAGTAAATTTCCTGTTCTACATGTTTTAACATGCCTTATTGAGATCACCAATATGACTTTTTTGTTCACTCATACAAAAGTAAAAAACTGAATGTTTTTGTCTCTGCCAAGATGTTTAACTTAGACCCTTTAAGATGTCATCTGAATCAACAGTGCTTAGTCAGCATTGTGTTGGACAAAGACCTGTAGTCTTTTGCACTGAGATCCTGTGTCTCACCTTTTCAAAAACAGCTCTTCACACAGGATGGATTGAATACAAATTCAATGAGTGGACATGCATTCAGCCATCTTTCTACTCTTTCCTGTTACCATGGAAACCAGCTTTTGGTGCTGGTCTGTATTGAGTATTTGGGCATGTGCATCCGCTTTCCTGTTTTGAGGTCTGGCAGAATAGTCCATGCCAGTCATACATGTGAGAGAGACGTATGAGAGAGAGGGGCATATGAGAGAGAGAGGCATATGAGAGAGAGAGGCATATGAGAGAGAGGGGCATATGAGAGAGAGGGGCATATGAGAGAGAGGGGCATATGAGAGAGAGGGGCATATGAGAGAGAGGGGCATATGAGAGAGAGGGGCATATGAGAGGGAGAGAGAGAGAGAGGCATATGAGAGGGAGAGAGAGAGAGAGGCATATGAGAGAGGCATATGAGAGGGAGAGAATGGAAAGATCCTCAGTGTAATGTCAGTGTCACGAGTCTAGTAGACCACACACTCCAATATATAAAGATGATTTGACATGTACTTTTCCTGGCAGCACATGGAAATATATGAAATTATTTCTTCTTATGCCATTAGTTTTTACCTATTGAGTCCCTAATTATGTGAATGGATTAGAAATCATTGAACCCACCTTGAAGGGTAGGTGCTAGTTTGTTTCCATCGTTCCTGTTTCAAAACAGTTGTAAAAAAAAAAAATGTTGAATATGGCTGTTCATACCCCTGCCCACAGTATAATACTTTAATTATAGCGTTTTGGTTTTTTTTTCTTTCTTCATTTTACTGCACTACAACAGTAGAATGCTCTCTTTTAGTTGTTATCCTGGCTCAATAATTAACAGGCTTAATCACATTACACTTCAATCTTTTTGGATAAAGTAGTTGCATGTAACAGTGGGCACATAGATTAGATTATTAACAATCATTTACTTGTAGTATTTGCAGTTATGCATTTCGTGTTACAATAAAACTTCAGAAAAACAGATATGTGATAGCCACAGGTGAAGTTACACACACAATATCCAAATACCTTTTAGAAAAACATATGAAATAATTATTTTTGTCTCTACAGAGCGCCCACATGCCCATGATAGACGCTCTTATGATGGCCTACACAGTGGAGATGATCAGCATTGAGAAAGTTGTGGCTTCTGTTAAACGCTTTTCTACCTTCAGTGCCTCCAAAGAGCTGCCCTTTGATCTTGAGGATGCCATGGTTTTTTGGATTAATAAGGTATTTATTTAAATGATACTTAATTTCTGTAAATACTGCTACTTTACAGTGACAAAGACACTTGCGTAAGCGCACAAAGCTCACCTTTTGTTGTTTCAACCAAGTAAGCTCTTTCTGGTCAGATTTTGTTAAAATAAAGCTCAGATTAAGTCTAAAATGAGTAACAATGCAATGCTTTCAGTTTGCTTCACACCACAAGGGAATGTTGATGACATCAGCTGCAAAGTATCAATTATGGTTGTTTTGCATGCAACAACCAGGGCTGACAAAAATGTATCGTGCTTTTTTTCTCACATTGATCAGTCAAAATTTTGTCAAAAATGCTGTCTTACTAAAAACTGATTTTTATAGTAATGTCATCCTGAACATAAACCATACAGACTTGACTTTTACCATTTAACATAAAACAAAAATTTCCTCCAAAGTCTAAAATACACTAATTTCTTTGATTATCAGAATCTGACAGAATCTAAATTTCTATTCAAATATGACTAATTGAGCAGCCCTTCTAAAAATCCTGCTGGGTGAACCTACAGTTCTAGCCATTTCTTTTTTTTCTTATTGCTGTGTTTTTATTGAGAAGACGAGCCACGGAGCACTCAGAGTTCAAGTTGCACTCAGATTTCAGTGATGTGAATGCTCGAGGCTGTGAGGGTCATGATGCCATAATATCTCTATGAATCACTGTAAAACTATTCCTATCTGGAAATAGGATCATCATGTTGTATTCAGCAGTACAGTGCAAGTTATATTAACATTGAGGATTAAACACTTAGAAACTGGATAGAGTAGGATCCAAAATGAAAACTATAGACCTATTGTTAAAAGAATATATAATAAACAGATAAATAATCAGATCTAATTGGTTTATTGACTTAATCAACATATGAAATAAATATTTATGGGGGGGTCAATATTTATCATGTGTACATTTTCTTTGCACTTCTTGGAAATGTGTGGTTATTTTAATTTTTATGACTCATTACAAATGGAGTACTAAATACTCAAGTTCTGCTATTTTATTACTATTATTTTTACAATATTGTACATTTAGAATAGTTTTGGCAAAAGTTTTGGTGAAAGTGGCCTTATTCTATATTATCCTTTGTTATTTATATTTACTTCAGCAATATATTGAGCTTCAAAACTTGTTGTACCATGTAAATGTAACCACTGTGGCTTCTCCAGGTGAACACAAAGATGAGGGAAATCTCTGAAAGGGAGCATAAAGTAAAGCACCACCCACTGGAGTCGCCCAGTCACCAAAAGGTAATAGATCTTCAAACCTCCATCACAGATTCTACACACACTGTATTAGAAGAGGACTACTGTACAGTGTGTAGTGTGTGTCATAAAAGCAAGTTACTTCATGTATTTGTGTGGTCGTCTTTTGTGTCTGATCCAAAAACTTGCCACAAGAGTCACTGGGATTGGATCGGTCCTTTGCCTGTGACCTCTGACCAATTAATATTTCTGCTCCTTTTCCTCATCTGTCTTCCCGCGTTCCTTTTTCTTATCCCTGCAAACTGGATAGTCTCCCTCCAAATGGTATTGGAAGCTAGTCCCTGTAAGTTTGATGTCAGCCCCCAACCCTTACTTTGTTTCTCGTCTCCCCTTTGCACGCATATTACTGTGTAAATGTGCGCACACTCTCCACCATGGCTCATTCAGATTGATTTCTTTTCCTCCTGGCAAAACTTCACACAGGTGTAAGGTTATTGTCACTTTTGTCAAATGTTCAAAGGTTTCCTTTAAGATCACCAAAATGTGCTATCTCATTTCAAGCTTAAGTAGGCCATGTGGATTCAGTGTGCGTGTGTGAACTGTACTGTGCTTGCCCGGCTATAAGATGATAGGAAATCCATTGCTGCTCCTCTGTTTTTGCTTTGCAGACCCATCCTAGCCCTCTTCCTTTCACTGATCAGCTTCCCTTTCTCCTCTCTTCATTTATTTACACTGTTCCAACAATTGACTCTGACAGTGTCTTTTCTCTGCGTCAGCCTGATGTTATGCACGAGCTGGCCGAATGCATGCTGAAGCCAGAGGAGCTCATAGACGCGGTACAATGTGTAGCTGGGCAGGAGATTGCTGTGTAACATAGAAGTCCTGTAGCTTTTGCAATAGCTGTAGTGTTCATTTTATGCTAGATACTTACCTTGGTTGTACACAGTTTTTAGTGACAGACTTATAGCTGTTGGTATTTAACAGATGTTTTTTTTTTATGTACCTCTCATTTCCATAATCATGTGTAATCTGAAAGCGCAATATTCAAATTATTATATTCTGTGTGGTCAGATCTACAAGACTATTTAAAACATAACACAACATGTTTATTTGATCATATTGAGCTAATGGGACACTGATGATTCACATTTCATTCAGTAACCTGGCTCCCATGTCAGATGTAATTTGATTTTGCTTCTTTCCTCTAGAAACATAGGAAGTCTTTGTTGTTCTTACATAATAACGATCTACAAAATTAACTACTACTCCCCGTAAATGTGACTTAGTGTGACCCTGTTATTCTGTTCATAGAAACTGGCGTCATTGTTGTTCACATTTAGGAGAAAATCTCATGTCTGGAAAACGGTAGCACAAGAGTGCGAGCTGATGCCATGTTGTATTTGCACTGATTCAAGCCTCTTGCTCTCCCCCTGGTGGTTAGGTGAGGTATCGTCGGGAACATGGCTCTGGTCGACAGGTGCCCTTTTTTCCAGCAGTGGAGGATCTCATGAGAGATGTTTGTGATGGAGCTGCTCTTCTTGCTGTAGTTCACTACTACTGCCCAGATGTGATGAAGATTGAAGGTATAATGTCCATAATTGTGATAATGCAGACCCCGCTGTCCTGCTAATATAATCTTTGCTATTAGTAAAGATTTTAATGTTTTAATGTTTACAAGTGAAACTCATCACAAAGCAAACTCACTTTCACTGTGAATCTGTTCTGTTTATTAGTTGCACATGTTTGACCGCCCTGGTCTGGTCACTGAGTCATTTATAACTGTTAGGTCATGAGTACTGTCCTGGTATGAACCATGCTCTGTCTTTTTGATTAGATATTTGCCTGAAGGAAGTGACCTCCATTGCTGATAGCCTCTACAACATTCAGCTACTCAAAGAGTTTGCCAATGAATATCTCAACAAAAGCTTTTATCTGACCACAGAAGACATGCTCTACTCTCCTCTTGTACTTAAGGTGACTTCTCTTTAAATTTTATGAAACTTTAAAATGTTTTGCATACTACCACATACAACTGTCTACTAGTGGTAAAAGTCATTTAGTGTCCCATTTCTTTATTCAGCACAATGTCATGGTGTTCATCGCTGAACTTTTCTGGTGGTTTGAAACGGTCAAGCCAGAATTTGTCCAACCCAGAGATCTACAGGAGGTAAAAGATGGTAAGTGCCATATATTCTGGAAATCCAAATGTTTAAATCTTTTAAAAACTAATGTGGTTTTTTTTTGGTTTTCCCAGCAAGAACAATTTCTCAGCCCAAGGGAGTCCGTCCTACAGTGCCCATTTCTAATGCCACCAAGAGAAGCTTTCTGTCCAGCCCCTCAGTCTCAGAAAACCAAAGCTGTCCTGAAGTCTGTAACAGGTACTTCCTGCACCCTGAAGACTCTGACTCCTTGTAAGTCTTTCCTCACTTTCATCTTCATTTGACTAAAACTAACCACTTGCATTAGCCCTGATGACTACATAATGCCATAGGCCATGCTGAATCATTTCCATTTTTCCTCTGTGCTCTCATCATCTCTGTACTCTGTATCAGTGTTGTATTTGTTGTTTCACAACACACTGTCTCTGTCATGGACGTTTTTGCTCAAATTAGTTTTGCTTATTGCATATGTGTTCTTGAGATGAAAATGTTTGGTTCTTTTTTTACTTCCAGTAAAGGAAGCCCATCCTTCAGTCCTTCCCATCCACTCTTACCTCTACGGCAGAGACAACAAAAGCAGCAAGGAGAAGATGGTGCTGGTATGGAAAACTTATAAATAACTTTGACCTGATCCATACCAGGCTTGCACATTGGTAATAGAAGTAAATACATCCTAAATTCATTCATATTTCAGGTCTTAGAAATAGATCCAACTCCTTCACCCACGTGGATGGACAAGGTCGTAGTTCTATCACAGGCTGGTCTGACAAGAGGCAGAGGTACTTATACTTATATTAAACCTTTTTGTTTGTGTGTTTGCATGACACATTAAGCGCTGTACCTAACCCTACAACATATCAGTTGTGGGAATGAAATGAATAGGCTGAACTTCCTTAAATGGCTAAAAATCAGTGATTATATGTACAAAAATAAATAATACATAAAAATCCCACAACAGTCATTCATTTAGATTACAGGAAAAGTAAAGTTGTAAAGTTGAAAAGTTGTTCCCCCTTTTTAATTTTTGTGTGTTCTTGTTCAGGCCTTTGTCAACACTTGGTCCCTACTTGCTTCATTCGGCCACAGACAGTGATGCAGACAGAGCTTCTGGAGACAGTGTCAGTCTGGCTCGCTCTATAAGTAAGGACAGCCTGGCGTCTAATGTGATCAGCATCACTCCCAAACACCAAACTGCTCTGCTTCAGAACTCACAGGCAGCACTGAGGCGAGTGAATGGTCATGGTGCTATGCCCAATACTGAACATGAGGAGGAGACTCTGATTATTAGGACTGATTGTCCTGCTAAACGTCTGGAAGGGGCACAGGCATCTGCATCAGGAGTTCAGCCATGTTCTGAATCCAAACCCACAACTGAGGGATTTTACTTAGAACCTCTGATGCCTGCGGTCCTCAAAACACCTAAGGAGAAGTCTGTGTGTTTGAACAAGGAGGAGGAGAGCGGTGAGGGCCCTTCTGGGAGGGGGTCTCGGCGTGGAGATGGGTCCACTTCGGCGGTTTGTAGAAAAGCACCCAGCGTCCTAAACCAAACTTGTACTCACCCTGGTCCAGAAAGAGAGGAACCTTCTCGCACACCTCAGGCCAAGTGTAAGCCTGCTCCAGCCCCTAATGTAGACCACTCTTCTGGGGAACCTTCCGGAGGTTTCTTCTTGCATTCAGGCTCTGAGGAAGCAAAAGCTTGTCCCACCCTGGAAGCAGACCTGGAAGATCTTGAAGAGGAAGAAGATTTGGATGAAGCTGCAACTACAAAGGATCACAGGTGGCCAAGGAAAACATTCAATGAGGAAGAAGAATCAGCCAAACTTCAGGAGGACATGAATGTAAAGGAGCACGAGGACAAAGACTATGGTGGCAGTGGCCGCTCCAGTCCCTGTCTCAGCACTCACTCCCAGACGAGTAGTATGGCCAGTAGCAGTGTTCGCATGACCTCTTTTGCTGAGAGAAAAGCCCAGCAGCAACGTTTTGGCAGCAACCATGACCTGCGCTCAAGTGCCTCCAGCTCCCAGAGAACCACTCCAGATGGGTCAGAGTGCAGTGGTCCCCTAGGGTCCTCATGGAGAATGAAAAGGGACCAGAGCCCCTCATCTCCTCTGGGAGGGTGCACTCGAACAGCTGATGGCAATGGGGCAAATATCCTAGCCTCTGAGATGGTGCAGCTCCGTATGCAGCTTGAAGAAAAGAGACGTGCTATTGAACACCAGAAGAAGAAAATGGAAGTATTGTCAGCACGGCAGAGACAGAAACTGGGCAAAGCAGCTTTCCTCCATATTGTGAAGAAAGGAGCAGGGAAGAGTGACACATTGCCCAACCCACTTAAAGCGGACCTCTCCAAAGATGAGCTCAATGGTCAGAAGGAAAACATCAGTAAAGATGACATGTGTGTGGATGGGTTGAGAGGAGAGAAGGTAGAAGATGCTCCGATGAGTGCCTTAGATGCAGAGAGGAAGACAAACAATGGAAGTTTCTACCTGGAGGAAGAGTTGGACCTGAATGAATGCAGTCGTTCCATTGAGCTTCTGAATGACGCCATCAGCAGCATCCAGCAGCAGATGATGCAACTGTCTCTGCAGCAGGAGGTGTTAATGAAGCAGAATGTACAGTCTCCACTGGGAGGCACTCCGGTGCCCACCCCCACAGACAAGAGTAGTGACCACAAAGCCGGGGCCAGCTTTCACTATGTGGAGCACCACAGCACAGCTCCCACTCGGAAGCCCCCTAAACTGAGCTCAGGCCGATCCCGGTCTAAACCTTCTGAGCTAAAGACAGCCAAGGAACAGAGCCGGTCTGCTAAGCTTCATGGTGCAGAGAATCCAGGTCACTGTAAGCAGCAGACAGGGGGCAGGTCCCCCAGAACTGAAACCCCAGAGTCCCCCAGCCCTCGAATCACCACAGAGACAATCGACAGGCCAGTCTCCAGTCACAGTCGAAACTCTTCCTTTAGACTCCACGATGAGGCCAACATGCGCATCCCTACCAGAGTGGACCTGAGTGCAGTTAGTGCTCCTGAAGTGTCCTTTGACTGCCTGTCCAGCACCCCGAGGGAGTCCGAACTCAACTCTTCTGACGGCTCCGGAAAGGAGAACATCCCTGCTGAGGAGGCCCAGCGCAGCAAAGCCCCTCTCATCGAGGTCGACCTGTCTGACCTGAAGGACCCGGAGGAGGAGGAGGAGGAGGCAGAGGAGACGACAACAGATGGAGAACAGAAGTCGGTCCTGGGCTTCTTCTTCAAGGTAAAATTTTAAAATGTGAATTGAAATGTTTGAGAATCCTTGAAAGTCTAACTTAAATAAAAAATTCTATGTATAACAAAAAAGCTACAAAAAAGGTTTATAAGGGTATTCTCTGTATTCTGTCTTTTAGTTACTTTGCTTTAAAATTAACAATTTAAAAATACCATTTAGGATGAACAAAAGGCAGAGGATGAGCTGGCCAAAAAACGAGCCGCTTTCTTACTAAAACAGCAGAAAAAAGCAGAAGAGGCAAGACTTCGTAAACAACAGCTGGAAGCAGAATCAGAGCTGAAAAGGGATGAGGCCCGGTAATGCACATTTCTCTTTTTTTTGTATATTTTTTGTCTTTTTTTTCCCTCATTTGCCAAATTAATCATTTGTTTGATTTTTCTACCAGACGGAAAGCAGAGGAGGATCGTCAACGTAAGGAGGATGAGAAGAATCGACGCGAGTTGATAAAGCAGGAGTATCTCCGCAGGAAACAGCAGGAGATATTTGAGGAGCAGGGCCTCGTGAAACCCAAGACACCCAAACCCAAACAGAAGCACAGAGCCAAGACTGTTCTCAGAGAGGAGTCCAGTGATAATTTCTCCAAGTGCTCTTCCACGGGTATGACCATTCATTTTAGTGGACTGGACTGATATAAGAAATGTTAGAAATCCTTCGTTTACATTATGTTCTTTATGGCTAAATGTGAATAGCTATTGTGCATTTAATTTATCGCATCTCAATGTAAAATCCTTAGATAATGTTGTATTTTTTTCTTAGCTGACAACCTGAGTAATGCCCAGTCAGGCTCCAGTTTGTCTTTGGCCTCTGCTGCTACAAATGAGGCTGACAGTGTGAACTCGGGAGGGGCTGGTTCACAGCGGTGAGTTCATTCAGATGTGGTTCACAGATTATTTAGATGCTTTGACATTTGTTCTCATCAAATCTTTGTGTTCAGGTGTGACTCTGTAGAGTCTTTTCCAGGAAGTAGAAATCACAGTCGAACTGCAGAAAGAGACTGGGATAATGGCTCCACTGCATCTTCAATCACATCCATGGCAGAGTACACTGGCAAGTCCCCATATTTAATCTCTATAAATACCACTGTACCCACTGCTGCTTTTGTGGATAATCATGGAGGTTTTTCCTTGTGTTGTAGGTCCTAAGCTTTTTAAGGAGCCCAGTGCCAAGTCAAACAAGCCCATCATCCACAATGCCATTTCCCACTGTTGTTTAGCGGGCAAAGTCAATGAACCCCAGAAGAACCAGATTCTTGAGGTCAGTAGAATTGGTGGACAGTATTGACAGAAATTGGTCATATTTTTTGACTTTCACAATGATGGTATTCAGATTATGGTGATTAATTATGAGAGTTTGTGTTTTTACTTTACAAGAAAGGAGACATTACTAAAATTGTCAGATGTTATTTTTTTGTATTATAATCTTCTCTTTTGTTACTGGTCACAGGAGTTGGAGAAGTGTGAATCAAACCACTTGATGATCCTATTTCGAGATGGAGGATGCCAGTTCCGGGCGCTCTACTCTTACTTCCCTGACACTGAGGAGATCCATAAGCTAACGGGCACAGGGCCCAAGAGCATAAGCAAAAAGATGATTGACAAGCTGTACAAGTACAGCTCAGACCGGAAACAGTTTACAGTCATCCCTGCCAAGACTGTGTCTGTGAGTGTGGACGCTCTCACCATCCACAACCATTTGTGGCAGCCCAAAAGAAGTGCTGTGCCAAAGAAAGGTTCAAAATAATAGGAGGTTCTATCTAAGCCACAATCATCAAATTTTCATCTGTTTGTTTCCTGAGTATTCTGCTCTGATGCCTTCTGTCCAGCTCATATTATGCTTTGATGGACCGCAGCCAGGGTCACTGCCTCATGGTCATTTGTCAGTGAACATGCAACCAAAAGGGGAAGTGTCAAGCTGGTGCTTGCAAATACAATTAAAAGGAATGGCGGCTCATCACTGCTTCTTTGGGACATGTTTTTTTAGGGAAAAAAAACAACTCAAGCATGTGGTTTTGGTTTTCAATGTGGTGGACATTGCTTGTCAGCTCTGTTAAATCTGAGGGCTCAGCTGCAGCTCTGACATATTCCTCATGAAGATGCCTTTGAACAAAGACGAGGCACTACAGGAGCTCTGTACCCTCATGTATGTTGAACTAAACCAAGGGACTGTACTCTGAAACCCTTTAGGCTAGTGGGACCACACGGCTATCTGTCAACTACAATTTTTTCCTCTGGACCATCACATGTCTAATCATGCTGGCATTGCCTTGTTCTGCCTCGTGGGGTCATCTACTGCTCTGAACCTTTTTGTTGCTGGAGCTCCTCTGTCTCCTTTGACATTTGTTGGCCTTTCATGCATCATGGTACTATCGTCTATTTATTCAATGGCTTTTTAAATTTAGATGCTGATCGTCTAGCACTGGATATGAATAGAAGTTGTTCACTGACGATCATTTTATTGCTTTTATTTGATTAAACATTCTTTTTATTATCAAAGTTGTCCAAGGAAGGTTAATGATTGGCTTGGGTACAAAATATTTTTTTTGTTTTAGCTTTTTTATGAATTATTGAAAAATGGTAAAGCAATGTTATGTGTTTACACCGTAACAGAAATTTCTCTGATGTTTAGAGTTTAGTTGTTTTTGTTCTTATCACTGGGCACTTGAATTGTCCTGTAAAAAAAAAGTGCACACATCAACACATGTTAAAAGCTTGTGTCATGCAATGTATCCCTCCTCTTGAGTGTTTCAGCCAGTCCCATAAACACTACACTAGCCGTGCTCATGCCAGGTCAATCTTAAGTATTTGATATATTCACTAAGGGTTTTCTGTGTGGGACGGAAGGGAGGGGCTGCGGTACAGTTCAACATTAAAGAACATTCCTCCTAAGGTGTTAACGCTGCCACATGGTCTCTCTGTCTTGTCTTTTAAAATTGTATGTATTTAAGTGCTTTTTCTTCCACACCAATCGTTGGCCTCGAGAACAACCAGAAGTGTTGCACGAGCACTTTATTTTGTGTTTGCTGGGGATCAAAAAAGGGCATAAAATGTAGAGAACACTGCTAATTTAAACTACTGTGGTGTGGTGTGGGGGGGGGACCGGTCACTACAAAGCTGAAATGGATGTGATAACTACTGCTGTGTCCAAAAAAAAACTACACATGACTTGATGTCTCATTTGCTGCATTTGTTTTGGCAAGGTGCTAGGACTTTAAATGTGGTGTATTTTTTTATGTTCACTAAAAGATTGTATTGGCATTGGTCACCATTTTGTTACACTAAAGTTTGCATCCCTGTTTATTTTAACTTTGATCCCATGGCATCTATTTATTTTTAATGAAGGCACTGAATAAATACGTGAATAAAGTCACATTTTCATTTTTATTTTCTCATGGTTTGGGCTGTTGTTTTTCAAGCACCTTTTTGCAATGATTTTTGTATAATGCATGTGTTTCACTAGTTTATTTTTATTCTATTACAGACCTGTTTGACTTTAGCATGATTTAGCATGACACACTCGAGCAATCCTTGTTGTCAAAACATCTCCAGACCTCCCATGCTTCTGTCTCTCACTTTACCAACCAACTGGAACATCGGCTGCGATGTTTTAACGCTGGTGCCTCTTTGACTATCCCAAACTTAACATTTACTATAGCAACAGTTCAGGTGACAAGAAAACTAGCAGCTTAAAGTCATTTGTTCACCTTACCCAAACAGCAGGCACTTGGTCAATAATCTCGATATCCACAATGAAAGGTGAGTATTTGCTCATACTGTTCTTCACAGATCATAAGCCAATTTTGATCACTGAGTTTGATGTTTTTATCTTTTAAGGTACATTTCTTCTGATTTTGCTTTTGAAATGGTCCCATCAGAGCAACTGCTGTGAACTTGGAAAAGATACAATAGTTTGCTACACTATACCTACAGGTAAGTGTGTTTAGATGTTTATTGTTTTTGATAAAATATAATGTATCTAATTTTATCATACTTTAGTGACTGGAGATTTTACTAGTTTATCTTTAAGCAACAACTAAATCAGAAAAAGCATCACTTTCACAATTTAGCAACATTTAAATCAGATCCAATATGGAATTGCCCTGGAGTGAACAAGTCTGAAATTGATTTTAACCAGGTCAACTTCAGGTCTATTACAATTAAAACTAATAGCCGGCTATACTAGGCACAGGTAAAACTGACTGTAGAAATTCAGTGTGCTATTTTTCATTGTGTTTTATAAGCAAAGTCAGTACATTTGTTCACGTATTTAGTTAAATAATTAAATAATAGCTTTTTATATTTTCTTTAATAAATTAATAAATAATGAATTGAACAAGTAAAATGCATTTAAATTTAACCTACTTAACTATTTCACCTGATTTCAGAATTTCCATCGGGTGGATCCACCTTGTGGTTTATGGTACAGGACATCGGCAAAATTAACTCCACTGTGTTTCACCATAACAACCTGGCATCCATCACTTCAGTAATTTTCAGGGGAGCAGGAATCACAGGAATTGATGAGAGAGCATTCAGTTCTTTTCTCACATTAGAAAGTCTTGAGTTAGACCAAAACAGACTCACAAACATCAACCCCAAATGGCTTGAGTGGCCTGCTACCCTGACAGAACTCCGCATGTCAGAAAATCAGATCAGTGTTTTAAGTGGGGCCATGCTGGACGGATTTACCAACCTGAACAAACTGATTCTAAGAAGGAACCAAATCAACACTATTCAACCATACACATTCAGTAACCTGACAGCTCTGTCTCTCCTTGACCTATCTGACAATAATCTATCACAACTAACCTCAAAAATGTTCAACCCAATGCACTTGATCATTATGAATCTCTCCGGAAACCAGTGGCAATGCTCATGTGATGCTAAGGACTTCTTGGAGTTCATTCTGAGTAAGTCGTGTGATCAAGCAAGGTTGTATTTGAATGTTAATCTCTATTATTTTAATGAACAGCAGCACTATTTTTGATTGTGTTCCTAGACTTAAAAAACAGATCTTTGTTGCTGCACCCTAATAATATTACATGTGCCAGTCCTCCATCTTTGAGGGGGCACCCTGTATGGAACGTGTCAAAATGCAACTCACCACCTCCACCAGGTCCAATGCCAGCAAGTAAAGTTTCTGTTAACATTCTTACATTCTTATTTTGAATGAATTGTCTACCATTTACCATTTCCCCTTTAGATGCAACTTCAACCACCTTTCCAGATCTAAATGTGTCGAGCTTAACAACAAACACAGAAACAATGTTTAACCTGATAACCACAGACCGACCAGGTTGTATGTTGATATCATGTTATTTATTAGATTAAACTTGAAGCCAGTTCATATTTCATTCTTCTTTTAAATTGAGCTGAGGAATGAGGGAACAGTTCCCTTATATTAACTTTATCTATTCTTCATGGCCCTCAGAGCCAGAAATTATTTGTCTAAATTCTTGACACCTCTTAAATACAACTAAATTCACATTTAACTCCCAAATATATTTCTCTTTCATCAACTCTCACCCAGTCTTACTGAGGAATACAGTAGAATAATGCTGTTTTTGTTTTTTGCTGTGGGACAATCAAATAGTCACTTGACTAAATGAGCCTCTTTAAGTGAAGAAAATAGATACATTTCTTCTTTTTTAACCAAGTCTATAAGCCCAGGGCTTTGTTAAGTGATAGGTAGGTTTATTCATTTTATCTGTTCCTATACTTTATACACACTATCACCGGATTTTATAACCGTTTAATTGTCTTTTCCTAGTTCCTAGTGAACCGAGTCTTAGTGAACCGAGTCCTAGTGAACCGGAGCCTCCTACATATACTACAAATACTGTACCCATGCTCATCACAGTCATTGGTAAGTTTAGTTCTCTGATATTAAACTTGTGCTGCTTGAATGCTGCTCTCCATCTGTCTGTGTGCAGTGGTGCTGTGTGTCATGCTGCTCCTCGTCATCGTTTTGGCTGTGCTCTACAGAAGAAAATGCAACAGGAAAATGGTGGCACCACTGGACCAGGATGAACAACTCTCTAAGGAGAAGCACCATCACAAGACACACATCACAGGACTTATGCATTGGGACATAGAGAGACCATCACCAGTATCACTGCCTGACGTCCGAGCTAAGTCTGCTAATGCAATTCTTTTCACATCTCCGTTTAATGTCCCTGGTGATTGTTATGCAGACCCAGCTCTAATGGAGGATGGAGAGAATAAAGGAGGAGAGGAAGTTATGACAGAGATCGGCAAAGATAACAGCGCCCCACTGAGTGTTAGAAATCTACATGAGACTACACCTGTTAACTGTGAAAATGTCCCTTATCTAAGTATAGGGTCACATGCAACCCAACCCAATAATACGGATATGAAAAGTCCATTGGCAAAGTTAGGGAGGGGTATGCACAGAATATCCACCTGGCCCCCAACAGCAATGCAATGGCAAGAGAGATGCAAAAAAGAAAAGGAGAAGGAGGGCCCAGACAATGTTGTAACTGCTTGGACGCAGTTTGAGATTAAAGTTTCAAATAATTTAGATAATCCAGAGATTATGTCTAATAACTATAACCAGAATGATAATGAAACACTAGGAAGTGATGCAGAAAATCAAAGTTACTGCAAAGAGGTTGAAACACAAATGATGAAGGATTTAGAAGAAACAAGCACATTGAGTGAAGCAACCAATAGGAATGATTTAACCTTTAAAACATCTTTTGTAAATGTAGAAACACCAGTCAAAGATCATAAAAGCAATTCTAAAACTCTAACTCTACAGAAGGTAAACGCCAACAGTGCTAACAGGGAGTACAATAGTGGTAGGGGCAGTAAGCAGAGGGAAGAAAGCAGAAGGAGCATCTCAAATGTGCCCTTAGATGGTGGAGGCGAGTATGTGTTTGTGGATCTTTTGCATGAGGTGGTACAGAACCGTGGCCGTTGGACCAGGGACAGGTGGAGACAGATCCACATGAACAAGCAGACCCCAGAACAGCAGAGCCATGAGTGATAAAGGCAAAGGATTTGGCCATTAAAGGTGGTATAGAGGATTTTCCAAGGAAGGAGGAGTACAGTAACAGTTTATCCTTTTGCAAATGCTGCATAACTGCGAGGAAGCTACAGCTCGAAAAAGCCGCTAAGAACCGCTGCATTGGTTTAGCAACCAGCACCTTGTGCGTAAGAGCCCAACGTAAACCACGTAATCCCAGCGCACCGGAGAGTCAGTTACATAGAAGCGTCGGGAGTTTGATTGACAACCCAACAGTCAATAGAAAACGAGGTAGCCTCGTTATCTGATGTTTATCTGACCCCAGCAAATCCAGAGTTGATGGATTTTCATTATTTTTGTTTTGATCATCACCATAATTAAACACAATGAAACACACAAACAAACAAAATCCTCCATACAACCTTTAAGTCAAAAATGATAAGTAGAGTTGGTTTATCTGATATATAAGGCTACAGCTCCAAAGAGCTGAAGCAGTCGTGGACCATATGGCAAAAAAGTGATATGACTTCAAATCGTTCCTTCTCTCAAATGATTTGGAGCATAATAAATCTAGTATAATTCTGTTTGCTTGATGGCACTAACCTTAGATTATAACTGTGATATGTTTGGAGATGGATAATTGAGTGTTAATAACATAGTAATACCATAGCACTACACTAGCTCAATATTCACATTCTTTGATCAAATATTGATTTATTTTATGCTAATCTTATGTTAAGTTTACAAATTTACATTCACCCACATACAAATGTATGTACACAATGGTAACAGTAAATGAAAACTCACTTTTGTTTGATGCATTAACTTTTATACTTGTAAGATACAGAAAAAGAGATGAATAAAATAATCTGTGCACTGATTTGATCTGGCTGCATGCAGCATTTATTTGTTCATCTTTTGTATGCTGAGAAGTACCTCTCATTAGAAATAGTACAAAATGGATCAGCCACTTTTTAGACAATGATTCAAAAAACAGAAAATGAAGGTAAACGTAGGTATGACACCTAGACATGCATGTTCCATTCATATAAATACACAGTATCAAATAATGTTTTTATTACAGGCATTTGACCAACTATTGGTTTCTTTAACTGCATGACATCATGAGAGATGTCTTCAATGTTCAAATGACCATTTCAGACAAGCAGAATATTAAAACATGCTTTTAGTGTAACATGCCCTAGTGGTTCTGAAGTATAGGCCTTAGGAGTGGAGCTGTGGACCACAAAGACTGGAAGACCAGTTAATGGATCAGCAAATGGAACTTTTCCTTCTTTTGGTCATCCACACTCCGGCTCTCCTGACTCTGTTTAAGAACTGACTCTTGTACACAAACTGTTTTAGGGCAAACAATCCAACAATTCAACAAAAACATTTCATAAATATAAATCATGAAACTTAATCTGTCCTTCAAAACAACCTCAAACTGACATCAACATTTGCATGTATAAACATGTGA
This sequence comes from Scartelaos histophorus, assembly GCA_000787155.1. Taxonomy (NCBI): domain Eukaryota; kingdom Metazoa; phylum Chordata; class Actinopteri; order Gobiiformes; family Gobiidae; genus Scartelaos; species Scartelaos histophorus. The sequence goes on from KN516355.1 coordinate 29,455, forward strand.
CCGTTCACATTGATTGATTACTGTTATCTGTGTGTGGATTCAGATTAAAGGGTCATGCTGTAAAGCTCATTCCACAGAGCTTAGTGCAAAATATTTCAAGTCCTTTCAAAAATAAAGAAAACAGGATGAACTCGCCTCCATATGTACAAAGATTCAACCAAACACAATGATGGAATAATAAATAATGATAAATAGAGCACAAGAGAGTTACACTGTAATAAACTCAAGTGTGACCAATACAATTTGAGGTGAGCGCATCATTTACAGCTTAAATACACAACATAAATTATGATCTTTGTGCAAAATTATACTGCTACTAGTGAAACCGCATTTCTGCAGATCAAAATAACACTGTTATCTAATTTATACATAACATGTTAAACATAACATGTGACCAATATTTCACTGTTAACTAAGAATAACATCAAAACCCACAAACAAAGCATTGCACCATTTAAATATGAATACAAAGAAAAATAAAGTGTGGTATACTAATGCAACATGGCCTTAAACTATATTAACATTGATCACTTGTGTTTTCATTCACATTTATTGTACTTACTGGCCACAATATTGTTGATAAAATACAGATTAACTGTTTGTTGCCCTTCATAATCTCTTCACACAAACCAAATACAAACATGAATAAAAGCAGTTAGCTTATGAAATATGGCACATAAAATAGATAAATCATTATTTTACAGGCTATAGAAAAGAATAGAATAATGCTGTGTTCATGGCTGATAAAGTGCCACTACAGTGTGTGTTCCCAGAAGACTGCTGTAAAGATTGTGCTCTTAAAGAAAATGAAATCCTGTGTGATTTTGTAACTTAAAAATATACAGACTCATCTTTAAAAATGCTTTAACAACTTTACATTCTAAGCATTTACCCAGGTCCTCGTCAATGTGATTCATACAAAGTGAGCAGGGTACTTAAACTTACTCAGAAGGTAAGAAACATAAAAAAGAGCTTTCATTTAAGTTCAGAATCGACAACACCTTTATTCTCCCTGTCCGAAACGGTGAGGTGCAAGTATACAAGATGAGGTGAGGATGATGAGGCACTCTCCGTGCTTCCTCCTGTAGCAGCTCAGTGGTTTGTCTTCACTGTCTGGAGTGAGATACGAGTAATGCACATTCACTTTGAGCAGTTCACTCCCCGGGGTCAGACATTAACAGTCAAACAAGGCAGGGGGGGTGAAGGGGGCCTCAGAGGTGTGTCTCGTCTCTGGTCTCTGTGCTTAAGTCCTGCTGATGCCTCGTTGGTGCACGTGGCTGCCCCACCTGGGAGTCCTCAGGCATGTGAGCGAGAGGATCCGGCCGAATGATGTACCTGAGAAGATAATCATTATATTCACTTAATAATAATAATGCATTGGTCTTTTTCAGTATATGAGAAAAGCAAGTTGTGTGATGAGGAGGAGAGCTGGACAATATTGATAAAAATCTTCTAAAAAGATAAATGGTATGGAAATTAGGTCAAAACTGTGTATAAAAAGCCTATACATGACAAAGTTAAGTTTTGTGCATGTCTGTGCTAAAAATGCCCGTAAACATTTTGGTAAAAGAAAAAAATAAACAAAAATAAACTCTCACCCTTTGTAATAGATGAAAGATCAGCCAGGTCAGTCAGTTTAATGTCATACTGTGGAACATTCCAAGCAGTGCAATGACAATGTATCACCCACCTGACATATAAACTAGTTACTTACACAATATCATTGAGCTCCAGCATGGTGTCTGGTGGTGGGTTTATCAGGACGTAGGAGAGTGTGTTCTGGTGGTCATTCAGCTCATCTGTTAAGACAAAGGAAACGTAAAGAGCTGCTCTGGCTCTTGTTTCACATCAATATAAATGAAGCCGGAACTGAGCTGTTAAACCACGGCAGTGTCACCATGCCCTCAGTCACAACTAGACAGAAAACCTCAGGTGAGTTGGATGAAATGTATATAAAACATTTTGCTAAGAATAATTGAATGAATTAAAACATCCATAAATCTGTAAACTAAAACTCTAGAAAAAGTTTTAGTAGAGCTAAGTGCTACAAGCTTGCCCATTGCTGTACATTCAGTTTCCCGGTTGTGTTGTTGTGTGCATGTTGTGTGGTTGCTCATTGGCAGCCGATTCTACTTGCGTGTCAAGGTAATGGTGGGCCCGTATCTCCATGACAACCCACCTGCTTTTGGCCCTTTACAAAGCCAGGAGGGGTGGAAGAGAGAGAGCTAACCGTTACTGATTAAACAGGGCACTTAGTGAACAGGGGAGGCCCATGCTGCTCGCTGAACGCACCAGCAGCCCATGCGCAGCGACATCACGAGCCACATGCACACAGCATCCGCGTTACGCCACAAACCCATCACCATGGCATTCCCAGTCTCCAGCACATTCCACACAGCGCCCCCCACAGGCTGGACAGGCGAGGTTGCCATGCCGACAGACGACATTCAGGCCCCTCGAGAATGACCCCTGACACAGGCCGACACACGGCACATGCTCCAGCATCGATCAGAATGGACCAAATGCAGAGTCCAACCAGACGCAGTGGAGCACAATACATGTGAGTGTAAGATCGGAGACTGTTCTAATTCTTTAACACTTTAGCCTTATAGTTGTGTTTTATTTCTCTAGGCTTATAAAAAAAAAAAAAAAAAGAAAAACTAAACTACTGAACTACTGCTACATTAAAAGAAAATGAGGTTTTACATGTAAAAACACAAGCTAACACAAAATAAAATTGTTAGCTTTTTTGTTGATTTGAAACATACAGACATAAGAGCAGTGGGCAGTACTGAAATGAACATGAAGTTCACCAGTGCACCAAACATAAAGTAACGGCCTCAGAAAAAAATGTTTATGTATTAAAATATAATGTCAGTAGATTACATGCAAAATGATTATAAACTTAAATGCTTAAACTTCCATCCACAGACAGAATGTATTTTGCTCCACCCGTGAAGCCATAAAGCTCTGCAGGTCTCAGTCATTCAGACATTACATAAAACACAGTGCAGGAACGACCAGAGAAATATGGAGCAAGTGTGAGCCTCTCTCCTCATTCATACACCTTACACACA
>KN516358.1:5391-17481 GCA_000787155.1 Scartelaos histophorus
ACATTAAGTCTTCATATAAATCTTACTAATTACGGCGAGGTGTCGTATGGAAGTCTGCGTTTCACTGCGTAACTTTCAGGCTGGGGGTCCGTCACTTGCTTGTTTCTATGGATACGTCATTGCTCTGCCTTGAATGTCCCACAGTGTGACATTAAACAGCTCCATTTTACATTTACTCAATTACAGATGGTTTTATAGCTCAAAAATACTAAAAAAAACAGGTATTCTGACTGTGAGCGGGGTCGCCTCTCCACAGATCTGTCCTGCAACTTGGTCTGGTTTGGTCTCCATGAAGATAGAACGGTTTAATGCCGCACTGTGAAACATTCCAGACAAATCCCTAACATCTCCGTGAAGAAAAGAATTTGATGAACCCTCCACAGGTGCACTTTTAAACCGCAAGACCAGTCAATATTTGTGTGTTTTTTTAACGTTTCGTACATTCTATATGCTAGATACAAACAGAAGACATGAAATATATATTACACAAGGTATTTAATTATGTTGTAAAGAAAAAAGTTAAGCCTCCTCCTGAGACACGACCCGTTCAGTTGTGTCCTTTGTAGTGGACATTGAGTTTACCAGAGTTTTGCGAGAGACTTTTAATTCTTTCTGGTCTTTCTGCTGATTTGTGATTTGTTTGGCTGCAACTTTTGAAAACACCTTTTCCTTTCGACCCAAAACAATATATTTTATTGCATTTTAACAACATTTTCACATGCATTTGTATTTCTTTACCCTTTAAGATTAAAATTAGCTATTGGTGTAATAATTTTAACGTTTGTGTCGAATAAAATGAACAAAATCTAAATGTTAAAGGAGTTCATTTACCTCCAGATTGATAAAAAATCACAACCACTATTCTCTGTTACAGAAAATTGACTCTTGTGAGATTTAAGTCATGTTATAATGTTGTGACCTCAAAAACAGACCTGGACTTGTGTTTTGTTTCATTCACTTGTTTGAGTAACACTTTATTATTAGTCTGTCTACATCTCCAAAGCTCAAAATGCCCTGATCCACCTCGTGATGTCATGAAGTGGTAATTTTCTAGTTCTCTGTTTTCCTTTAATTCAGGAGAGATGTCTACATCTCCAAAGCTCAAAATGCCCTGATCCACCTCGTGATGTCATGAAGTGGTAATTTTCTAGTTCTCTGTTTACCTTTTATTCAGGAGAGATAGGCAAATCCAGGTCTAAAATTATGATTCAAGTGAAAGTGTTTAGATTAAAAAAACAAGCAAACAATGGAGCACTTCCTGTATTACCACATGACATCACAAGTTGGAACAAAGCATTTTCACTTTAAGAGAAGAAGTATAAATATGCAGGGTTTGTGTGTTAAAAATGTGTGAACAAAAAGAAACATAACTCCAAGTACGTTTGTGATGAGGAAACCACATTATAACAGATTAAAATAATATAATGCAAACGCTTTAATATAAAACATATTTATATATAAAGGAGAAAGAAGTAGCAGAAATGTCCTTTTTCTTGAAACTCTTTCTCTGGTATCTTCATTCTCAAAGAGATGAAAATACATGAAATATTTATGAAAGTCTTTGTGTCTCTAAGTGTCATTTCTCTCCATCCTCTGAGCCTCTGATAATTACATGAATACAAATGTCCCGCGTAGTCGAGCAGTGGAGGCAGCAGCAGTGGCCACACTACCCACAATGCACCTCACTCTAGACCAGTAATGACTCAGGTCCACAGGCTTTATCTACTGAACCACGTGACCGTCCTCCTCCCTCATGACAGCACCGGAAAGACCGACAGAGATCACACTTACCTCCAGGTAAAAAGAGAAAAAGAAGAAGAGAGGTCATACTCTCCCATCAGGTAAAGACGAGAGAGAAAGAGAGAGAGAGAGAGAGAGAGAGAGAGAAGAGAGAGAGAGAGAAAGAGAGAGATCACACTTATTTACCACCAGGTAAAGACGAGAGAGAAAAGAGAGAGGGAGAGAGAGAGAGAAGAAAGAGAGAGAGAAAGAGAGAGATCACACTTATTTACCACCAGGTAAAGACGAGAGAGAAAAGAGAGAGGAAAGAGAGAGAGAGAGAAAGAGAGAGATCACACTCCCATCAGGTAAAGAAGAGAGAGAAAAGAGAGAAAAAAAGGAGAGAGAGAGAGAAGAGAGAAGAAAGAAGAGAGAGAGAAGAGTAGAAGAGAGAGATAATGACAAAGAGAGAGAGAGAATAGAGAGAGAATAGGAAAGACAGAGAAGAGAGAGAAAAGAGAGAGAGAAGGAGAGAGATCACACTCTCACACCAGGTAAATAAGAGCGAGAAAAGAGAGAAAGAAAGGAGAGAGAGAGAGAAGAGAGAAGAAAGAAGAGAGAGAGAAGAGTAGAAGAGAGAGATAATGACAAAGAGAGAGAGAGAATAGAGAGAGGAGAGGAAAGACAGAGAAGAGAGAAAAAAGAGAGAAGGAGAGAGAGAGAGAATAGGAAAGACAGAGAAGAGAGAAAAGAGAGAAGCAGAGAGAGAGAAGAAAGAAGAGAGAGAATTAGAGAAGAGAGAGAGAGAATGAGAAAGAGAAAGAATAGAGATAATGACAAAGAGAGAGAAAGAATAGAGAGAGAATGAGAAAGAGATAGAAGAGAGAGAGAAAAGGGAGAGAAGGGGAAAGAGAGAAAGAAGACAGAGAGAGAGAGGAAGATGTGAAATAGACAGGAGAGAGAGGAAGAAAGAGAAAGAAGAGAGAGCGACAGAGGCAGATTCATGAGGCTTTTATTCACTGGAGCTGTCAGGGGGCGGGGCTAAAATGAGGAGGAAGAAGAGTTTTAATACAGACGCAGGATTTAAACCAGGACGGACGGAGGAAATATGAGAAATATGAGTCAAAAAAGTCAAATTACAACTTATAAAATTACAATGTGAAAACGAATTAACCTGAAATAATTAAAAATACACAGAATTATTATCATGTAACTATCAGAAATGATATGAAATGGTCCAGATCGGCAGTTTCACTTCCCTCCGTCTACTCCAAATCATAAATCTGAAATGTCAGAGATCAAAGCCCAGTTTTACCATCACTAATGTAATGCTAACGGCAACTAGCATGCCAACGCACACTTCCTGATCCCAGAAAATACAGCAATTTATAACTAGATGCAGATATATTTTGATTTCAAGAGCTGCTAAACCATTACATCTGTACAACTGAGACAATTTAGAAGCAAATTATAGCTCGTAACTATAATATAATTAACATTTTCTTTATTTTAGTGAATGTTTGTGTGTTTAAATAAAAATGAGAATTTATGATGAAAAATTACATCCGCCTTCCATTAAAAACAACCTGTGTCGATGTTTACAAAGGTGATGCACTGATTATCTGTACTTCTATAACTCCTTTATTATTGTGTGAAAGTCTGTAAAGGCGCATTCTGGAACTTTCCTGGTGGATAGTTTTATGCTTGCTAGTTTCCATGGAGATTTTTAACTTTTTTGGCTGTATTGTGTTAATTTAAAAGTGTACTGTTTAAGCTTTTTGGTGCAGGGTCCATCAAATTCGTTACTGCTTTGTCTGTTTTAATATTAATCCTTTCTATCTCCATGGAGACCAAAGCAGACCAAGTTACAGGTCAGATCTGTGGAGAGGCGACCCCGCCCAGTCAGAATGCCTGTTTTTTGAGGTATTTTTGAGCTATAAAACCACCTGTAATTGAGTAAATGTAAGATATAGCGACATAAATATTTAATAAAAACAAATCTACTTCCATATTTGACCCGATGAGTCAATAAAAAGTTACACAGTCCAGCTTTAAATCTCATAATAAAAGCAGAGAAGTTGTTTAACAGTCTGGATTTCGCTCCTAAATCAGTTCAGTCCATTCAGAGTTCAGTTATAAAGCTGAAAAAATGAAAGAATGAAAAAATGAAGCCGTCACACAAACTGGACTGGACTGGCTCTCGCTGCTCTTTCATTATGCGGCGTGTGAAGTTTACCACGAGCGAACAGCAGGGGGCCTCGCGAGATGAAAAACACAATCCTTCATATTACAGCCCTCACATAAGCTCGAGTGCAAACCTCCCGTGCCCAGAGATCCAGAGATGAAAACGAGGAGGATTTCAGCACCATGGACAGCTCCCATCCATGTTTTATGCTTATTATTAAAGGGGCATTGTGGAACTTTTTGTTTAGGGGTCTGTCAGCTGCTTGTTTCTATGGATACGTCATTGCTCTGCCTGGAATGTTCCGCAGTGTGACATTAAACAGCTCAACTTTACATTTATTCAATTACAGGTGATTTTATAGCTCAAAAATACCCAGAAAAACAGGGATTCTGGCTGTGAGCGGGGTTGCCTCTCCACAGATCTGACCTGTAACCTAGTCTGGTTTGGTTTCCATGAAGATAGACAGATTTAAATCCGCACTGTGAAACATTCCAGACAAAGCAATAATACATGGAGAAAAGCACTTTTGAAGAATGTTTATGGGTTAATAACGTATAAGGATTTTCAGCAGCTTTTGATCTTTTTCAAATATTTACGATTTCATGTGCATACATTTGTATTTGACATTCATATTAACCATTTTTTGTGTTTTTTATGAACATGAATTGGCTACAACTTTAAAAAAATCTCATGTAGTGCGATGAGAATAACCTTAAAATAGTTTCTAAAACATGGTTGGGATGTTAATGAAGTTGTGAGTCATATGAACATGAGATTGAGATTTGAAAAAATGGACACTTCAGAAAATATGACAAAAAATAAAAACACATGTGATTAGATTTAGAGTAATTTTAAAGAAGTTTAAAAATCATGAGTTAAGGGTGGACAGTTGCTCCACGTGATATTTTAAGTAAAAAAAAAAACCCAACAGAATAACTCATGATTTCTGAAAAAAAGATTTGGTTCCAGGAGGTCAGAGGTTCTACAGGGATGTGGAGAATTATTATGACATTTGAACCTTTTTAACTGAAGAAAATGCACTTGGGCACATGTCATGTCATTGACCCATATGTCAATTTTGTTTTGTATAATTCAGAAACATTTTTTTCAGTTTGTGCAAAATATTGTTGATAGGTTCACCTTTAACCTATGCTTAAATACATAAATAAGAAAGAGACAAGAGATTAATTTCTTTTAACGCGTGGAGGGGGTATTGAGAGAAGAACTTTACATGCAACTTGGCACCTTGCTGTTCACTCAATACCCTCTGAATAGCTCTTTTTTGGTTTGCACCTTTTATTGACTTTAGGATCCCTATTACATGGGAACTACCCATCTCCAAGAGGGAAGGGGAGGACACATAAACATTTCACCATGAGTAGTTCCAGTTCAGTACATAGTTTGTCATGTTGTGAAAATAAAACATTAAACACAAATTCAGCTCAGCGTGTTCAGGTCAAGTTGGACCCCAGGTCAGGTCAGTCACTCCTTCCACATTTCATTTTCCTTTAAACAATGGTCACCCAAGATGTTTCCTGTTTACAGTGGATATGACTTTTTTAGACCTTCTGCAAACCATATCTCTGTAACACTCAGAGAAGAGAAATGTGTAAGTTTACATTTTCAATACATTGATTATGATAGGGTTGATTAAACAAAGTGAACATTACATTACCAATTCAATACACAGTGAGATCAATACAAATGTTGAATCCATCAATTGTAAACACTGTTAAAACATCTACTGTGTGAACACTGACATCATTTATGGTCAAATTAAACAGTCAACATGAGTCATTCGTTAATTATTAGGAAATGAATGAACTTCATGAATCTGTTTCTGGTGGAGAGTCTCTTGGCTTGGAATGTTCAATGTTATGACATTAAACATACTGAGCAAGCAAGCAAGAAAAATCATCTGACAAAAGCAAAATGTTATTTAAAAAACAAAGAAATAAAAAAAACCCCCTCAACTTTTCAACATTGACCATATGAGTGCATATTCCCCCTTTTTTAATGCTGCTTTACAAGAACTTTGGTGTGTGTTTTCTGTTTCATTTTATGTCATTAAACATTTCCATTTGACATTTATTCATTACGTGTGTTCCTATTGCTCAAAAATACAATAATTCCCTCTGTGAATAGAGGCACCGCTCCATAGATCTGAATTGTAATGTAGCGCAGTGCTGTAACTTGTATGTCTTGCTTGCAATATGTAGGTTTAATCTGTACTGCGGAACATTCTAGACAAAGCTGTAACATTTCCATGGAGACCAGCAGGTGGTGAACCCTCCTCTAGAAAATTTAAGCCTTTAATTAAAAAAACAGAATTAAAAAATAAATGTAAATGTGTATGTGTTATTTTCATATCCGAACACAATTTCAGCACCACGGACAGCTCCTCGGCCAATTCCAGTTCCCGTCAATGGACTTTTTGATATTTCACCTTTTCTTTTGTGTTGAAAAAACTTGTTCTTAGGTTTTCATTTATCAGAAGAGTAAATATTTCCTCCAGCTCTTTTTAAAATCTCACGTTGGAGTTTTCATGCTTTAAGTGTCTCTCATCTATTGTGTCGTGTCCTCGCTTCCCACTCCAAACGCCCACCTCCACAACAACCGAAACAGCTCAGGGTTTCATATTGCAGTCCGACCACAAGGGGGCGTCCTCAGCTGACCTCCTTCCCACCGTCCAGTCTGAGCAGAGGAGGAGAGAGGAGTGAGAAAGTGAGTTTGTAATGATGTCGGTGCAAACGGCAATAAAACCAACATGTGTCTGCACCACTCTGAACTGGAGTAATGCTGAAATAGACATTGCTCTAACCACACCGGGAAATAACAGGCCTAGAGTCACTACATTTAAAATAACAATACACTACGCTGTGACCATTTGTGACCTAAAAACTAAAGTTATGTGTGAATTAATCCAAAAAAGTCATATAAAGATGGTATAAAAAAGAGAATTTATTATGAACAATGAGACCTGTCCATGGTGCTGAAATGTTGTTCCTGTATGAAAATAACACATGCATAATTACGTTTAGTTTAAAATTTTGTTCTTTTATTAAAGGTGCAAGGCGTAAGGGGTCCGCCACCTGCTGGTCTCCATGGCAATGTTACAGCTTTGTCTAGAATGTTCCGCAGTATAGATTAAACCTACATATCGGAAGTGAGACAAGCAGGTTACAGCACCGCGCTACATTACAATTCAGATCTATGGAGAGACGCCTCTATTCACAGAAGGAATTGTTGAAGTTTTGGAACACACGTAATGAATAAATGCCAGATGAAAATGTTTCATGACATAAAATTAAACAGAAAACGCACCAAAGTTCTTGTAAAGCAGCATTAAAAAAGGGGGAATATGCACGGTCACTCAGATGGTCGATGTCCAAAAGTTGTGTTTTTTTTTGTTTGTTTTTTAAATAACATTTTGCTTTTGTCAGATGATTTTTCTTGCTTTGGACCTCAGTATGTTTAATGTCATAACATGGAACATTCCAAGCCAAGAGACTCACAGATTCATGAAGTTCATTCATTTCCTAATAATTAACGAATGACTCATGTTGACTGTTTAATTTGACCATAAATGATGTAGATGTTTTAATAGTGTTTACAATATTTTGCACAAACTGAAATATTTTTTTCTGAATTATACAAAACAAAATTGACATATGGGTCAATGACATGACGTGTGTCCAATTGCATTTTCTTCAGTTAATTTAAAAAGGTTCAAATTTCATAATAATTCTCCACATCCCTGTAGAACCTCTGTCCTTCTGGAACCAAATATTTTTATTTTTTTTTCAGAAATCATGAGTTATTCTGTTGTTTTTTTACTTTAAGTTGTTAAAATGTTCATGTGGTGCGACCGTCTGCTGATTTTTAAACTTCTTTAAAATAACTCTAAAATCTATTCACATTTCTTTTCTTTTTTTTGGTTATATTTTCTGAAGTGTTTTTAGAAAATAAAACAATTTTAAGTTGATTCTCAGTCGCACCACATGACATTTTTCAAGGTTGCAGCCAATTCATGTACATAAAAAACACTGAAAATGCTTAATTTAAATGTCAAACATAGATTGATGTAGACTTATGTTTAGGTATAGATTCATTTTTTAGGGAGAACAAAACATTTAATTGATTCTTTCAATTATTATGAATAGCCCTTTAAAATTTATAATAAATCTTTATTCACAGAGCACTCTTTAAGGTCAGTCGATCGATAAAAAAACTCCCAAACAACAAGCTTTCCTCATTATTATATGTTGACCTGAATAATCAGAAATATTGATTCATCTTAACATCTCTAATTATACCAAATATTGTGGTTTATAAACAAACAGGAGATCAGCACCATGGACAGCTCCGGTCCACAGTTCACCTCTGAATTCTGGACACTGCTCGTTGTGTGATTTTGTGTATAAAAATCCTACACCAGACGCATTCTGAGCACAACTCCAGACCAAAATGTGTTATATTTTCTACAAAAACTGTCCCATTTGCGAGTGGATACAGTTGAATGTAGTTGGAGGCTGTAGGCGTCGTGCGTGGGAGGAGTAAACCATGCGACCTCTGTCTTTGCTCTTTCCTCTCCTCCCTCGTTCCTCTTCTCTCGTTCCTCTTCTCTGGAGCTGTGCAGATCAGGTCCAGTTGACCCCTGTTTAAAATGCACAACAGGCTTTTAACCCGCCGCTTCACTCGGTTCAACAGCGCCGCACTTTTATTAGCATCACAGAAGCGTTATTAGCATCAGAACATGAGGGTTTTAAAGTGAAGTTTGTTCGTATTACGCCTTTTTCTCGTCTATGTTATAGTTCAGGTCAGATCTACGGAGCGGCGAGGCTGCTCACAGTAACAATATCTGTTTCTGAGGTTTGAAATGCCGCTAAAGTCGTCCCTCGTTATAACACGGTTCACCTTTCGCGGCATCGCTGTTATTTTTTTTAATTTTTATTTTTCCAGCATATGAACGAGCATCATGTTCTGTGTCCTGATTGGTTAAGGGAGAACCTGCCCATCGTGTTCTGCGTCCTGACTGGCTAAAGAGAACCTGCCCATCGTGTTCTGCGTCCTGACTGGCTAAGGGAGTATCTGCGCATTGTGTTCTGCGTCCTGATTGGCTAAAGAGAACCTGCCCATCGTGTTCTGCGTCCTGACTGGCTAAGGGAGAATCTGTGCATTGTGTCCTGTGTCCTGATTGGCTAAGGGAGAATCTGTGCATTGTGTTCTGCGTCCTGATTGGCTAAGGGAGAACCTGCCCATTGTGTTCTGCGTCCTGATTGGCTAAAGAGAACCTGCCCATCGTGTTCTGCATCCCGATTGGTTAAGGGAGAATCTGCGCATTGTGTTCTGTGTCCTGATTGGCTAAAGAGAATCTGCGCATCGTGTTCTGCGTCCTCATTGGCTAAGGGAGAACCTGGACTTTGAAGACCTTTATGTTTGCAAATTTTCTTCCCGACAAAACCCACAACATCAATGAAACGTTCTGCACGACAAAAGCTCCTGCGCTCACATCAAAAGTCAGAGGAAGATCTGAACCAACACACAAAAAGGAAGGAAGGTAGAAGTACGGGCGATATTACAGAATAAATGAATCTTTGGTCTGTTACATAAAGAGTTTTACTTCTTAAAATCTACAGAGGTTTGAACTTTGAGAGTGTTTAAACTAGAGAGAAATGTGAGAAAATGTTAATCCCCGTCTGAGAAAAGTGTATAAAGTGTGTGATGAGGGGTTTTACAGCCTTAAAACATATCAAATAACTGTAAAAAATAAAGTTGACTACATAGATTTCTCCTGTTGTGTGTTATTTTTAGAACATAACCCCAGCAAATGAGCAAGATGAGTTGAATTCAGCTCTCAAATCTGACAAAAAGACATCTTAAATTCTGAATTATTTGCTTTAAACATCAATAATTGTTTGTAAAAACGTGACATCATCTTTTTACGTTTAATTTTTAAGCTCCTATATTAGTCAAAATGGACGTTTGTGTGTTTTAAGGGTTGTTATACTCAAAAACATACATACATAATCATTCAGTCATTTTTCCCCTTTTAACTGAGCAGATCCTCCTCTCAGCTGAACCTCCTCTGGTCTTCTCCAGATCTTCTCAAATCAAGCCCACTTACCCTTTACAAGTCCACGCTGCATTTTTTAACACTAATTCTCACCTCAGTGGAGCTGGAGCTGCTATTTCTGAAGTGAACGGGCGTGGATCTGTGAGGTAAGAGTTCTGCCCCCAGAGGAGACAGAAGTTTGTGTTTAAAGGTCTGATACTGTACAGGAATGAAGCTTTTTTTGTGTTTTTTTGTGTTTTTTTTAGTTTTTTTTAATGTACATGAATTGGCAACGACTTTAAAAAATGTCATGTCCGAGACCGAGAATAAGCTTAAAATTGGCTGGGATATTAATCTGAATATTTGTTTGAATATTCGTGGCCACGTTTACATGATGCTTTTAAGTTATTCCGAATTAAATAAAACGGATTTACATGGAAATAACAATTCAGAATTAAGGTTTACATGGTCTTTATTCCCTGGGGAAGGTTCTGATTGGACAGAGGCACAAACGTATTTATGTCGACAGAAGAAAACTCACAATCAGCTGCTACCGGAGTTTGGCTTTTTCTTTCACTTTTGCCGTTTTCTGCCTCGGCTCTTTTCATTATCTGTCGTTCTTACAGTGACTTATTAGAAAATTGTTTAGGTTCGACACCAAAGTTTCGCTCTGGTCGCCTTTTTGCATGAGAAGAACGACCCAACGAGCATGAATTATTTTTAAGCAGAATAAACGTTTACATGATCGTGAAATAAATTAAATCGTCTTTAACATCGGAATAAACCACTCATGTAAATTCAAATAAGTTTAATTCTGAATAATCATTAGAAACGAAGTGTTTACATGGTCTTTTTAAAGCGGAATTAACTTTTATTCCGAATTAAATTATTTTTAATCAGATTTAAACAGGGGAACTTTCATTAAAAGATCAAATACAGGTCGCATAGAGGCAAAAAAATCAGAATTGCGTCACTTCAGGCTGCAGGGTGAAAATTAGAGTCATTTTTAGTTTAAAAATCAGCAGACGGTAGCACCACATGAAGATTTTAACACTTTATGTACAAAAAACCTGCAGAATAACTCATGATTGGTGAAGAAATGATTTGTTTCCCTGGAGGTCAGAGGTTCTACAGGGAAGTTTGATGAAATTTGAACCTTTTTAACTGGGACTGGACACACGTCATTGACCCATAAATATAAAGTTGAACTGTTTAATGTCGCACTCTGGAACATTCAGCAGAGCCGTGACTCCATCTCCATAGAAACAAGTGCAGTGACAGAAGCCCATGCAAAAAGTTACACACAGTTCACTTTTGAGTGGCGCTAAATAATTTACAAAGTCCAATATTTCAAATTTGTTTTAAAAACCAAGAGTAATGGAAAATATCTGAGTTTATTATGAGCGGCTCCGTCGTGGCCGATTATAAGTGTGAGCTCCTCGGCTTTAAACGCCACTCAGGGGGAGAGTGAAACAGATTGGAAAAAGACGTTAGAGCGATTATATTTTCTGTAGAGGAAGTGAAATTTGGGATATTAAAGCGAATGAGGAGAGTTTGGAACGAGATCAGAGCCGACGCCGTCGAGCCGCTCGCTGATCCGACTGGAAAAGTCCGGAAAGTCCAAGGGAAGTTTGGGAATTAAGTGTTCAATAAAAAACTTAAAACTCATTGCTGAAATTTATACACTACTACTACTACTACTACTACTACTACTACTAATACTATACTAGTACTACTACTACCAATACCACTACTATGACTACTACTACAGCATATCTACTACTACAGCAGGCCTACTACTACTGCTACTACTACTACTACTACTACTACTACTACTACTACTACTACTACAGCAGATCTTCTACTACTACTACTACTACTACTACAGCAGATCTTCTACTACTACTACTACTACTACTACAGCAGATCTTCTACTACTACTACTACTACTACTACAGCAGATCTTCTACTACTACTACTACTACTACTACAGCAGATCTTCTACTACTACTACTACTACTACTACAGCAGGCCTACTACTATACTACTACTTAGTAGTAGTAGTAGTAAAACTCATTGCTGAAATTTATACATTAAAATTACATGAATTTACTACTACTACTACTACTAC